>KQ030613.1:24706-37102 GCA_000956045.1 Hirsutella minnesotensis 3608
GTCCGTCTTGGCCCAGCTGAGGTTTTCGACGCGGAAGCTAGAGGTGCACTTGAAGGATTGAAGGCTGCGTCGAGCCTCCCAGGCAGTGACTGCATCTTTGTCTGTCTCGACAACCTCGCGACCGCAAGATGCTTACGAGGCACGCCGAGCGACTCCTCACAAGACGTCTTCCTTGAGTTTCAATTTCTGGTGCGAGAACACGGAGCTGTGGAGGTCCAATGGATCCCCGGCCATGCTGACATCCTAGGTAACGAAGAGGCCGATGCTCTGGCAAAGGCGGGAGCATCTCTGCCGGAACCCGCTGATAACGCCCCTACGCTAGCGCGCCTGCGAAAGATTGCCCGACAGCGGCCAAAAGAGGCTTTCAAGACCTGGTGGCAAACCTCTGCGCCCGAGCAGTACAGAAATCTAGATCTCACGGCAACGACTGGCTGCCCGCCAGAACTGACGCTTTCTCGGCCCCTGCTCCATCACCTGCTTGCAGCAAGGACCCGACATGGGGATTTTGCTGACTATCATGAAAGGTTCGATCACCACGATTCGCGACTGACGTGCTCATGTGGCCAACGAAAAGACCCAACGCACATCTTCTACTGCAGGAAAGTAGCGCCGCGGCATCGTGTGAGGCTCACGCCGTCGCCGTCTATAGCCATTAACCGTGCGATCGGCAAAGACTTTGACAAATTTGTCCGACTGACGAAAGCGAGCTCCTTCTTTGGAGAAATTTGCTTGCGCCACTAGGCACCATCATTTTCTTCTCTTAAACCTCCTTTTACTCTATCCCTTACTTTCTACGCGTAGACCTCGAGGCGTCATGGTTTCGTGACCAAGCGCCTGGCGAGGTCATCTAGGGCTGCAAAGCCCTCACAGCCACTTGCTGATCTGATCGCAGGCAGCGTTTCCCATTACGCCTGGAAGTCCCGCTGACGGGCAACAGGCTTATCATGAGCGCCGTTGAGCCGATGAAATGCTGGATAGCGGGTGAAATGTGTGATTTGGAGCATGTAGATATCCACTAGCTCAGCACGTCCTGTGCTCCCTCGCAGAGACCTGAGCGGCCAATGGCTGCTGGACGAAAAATACATTGGATTGGATTGGCAGTTTTTTTTTCCCGCATGCCTTCGTGAACCGCTGAGGCACTCGAAAACTCGACATATTCCGCGCTCATTGCTTTCGGGCTTGTGTCTGGTTTTTAATTGATCTTAAAATGTCGCTTTGATATGGGTATCATCGTTGATAGTTGAAACCGTCAGTCTAAAAGTGGTTGGAGATGAAAACTCCGTTGATCAAGCTACACAATCTTGTGGTCTTTATCCACAGGTCCGACAGGTTGACTTACCTGCTGCGAGAGATACAGCAGACGACGTCCGATCAATCGTCTGACTCCCAGACCAAGGCAAAAAAGCCTCTGGACGTAGTCGTAGATAACGATACCCGATGGCTTTCTCAGCTGCATATGATTCGACGCGCGCTCCTGTTGCGTGATTCTATTGAGCTGCTTGTGGCGCGGCACCGAATCGAGTTCGAGCAGCAACGTAAGTCGAAAAGGGGACTCGGCAAAAAAATTGCCAAAACACCATTTATCTGCGAAGCCGAGCATCAGCTATCCGAGAAAGACTGGGAAGATTTGGATATATTTGCACAGATTCTTGGCTACTACGAATGCACAATCAATTCAGGCTTTCTAATCATACACGTATGATTTAATTAAATCATATGTTAACCATGTATTGCCCTTATGCATATATCATACGGCCCCCGGTGTATGATCATATATGGTCATATGCGGGATGAAGTTCTCCCGAGGTAGAAACGATAAGGCGTGTAAAATAACGGCATCTCACCAGTGCCCAAGGCCCATTCTCCCAGTCCGGAATGATCAGTCTTTCCGTTAGAGAACTGCGTGAGTGACATATTTCTCGTAGATGCTAGGAAATGCGAAAGTCGGGCTGTCGTGGTTGGTAACTGTTGCATCAATCGCAGACTCTCTGTTACGGCGAAGCCGATTGAAAGCTCCGTCATGTCGCGGTAATAGTCCGCTTCGACACGGACGTTGTCCAGTATAAGGTGTCAGATGACGAACGACAATATCTGTGTTTTTTCTGTATGACTTGAGTCTTTCTGCCATATTTGTCTCTCGGCAGCTACATGTATTGGATCCACACCGTCAAGCCGTCAATTTCTCACGATGGACTCATTTTCTAGCCACACGCCTAGTGACTGCCAGTCATCCATAGCCGCGGTGATCGAGAGGAATACCGAGGTGTATGACAGGCTGCGCTCACCCGCGGCTGGATCTGGTACACCGGTAGCTTCGAAACGTAAACGCGTTACTACGGCTGATGCCACCTGGGAACACACTCGAAGACCTCAAGAATCCGAGCCCTTGCGTGCTGGGCCGAAAAATAATTTGGTGTTCTACTGCAAATACTGCTGCAATCCACCCTACTCGACATACGTGTCCACCACGTTTCGTAGCCATCTGCTCAAGATACACTCCGTTGAAGCCGCCAGCTCAGAACCCAATTCAACAAAGAAAGCGTGTACAAATCTTTTACGAGACGCGTTCAACAAGGCCGGTGAAGTTGAACTTACCAGACTTCAGGCAAGGAAGGAGCAGGCTCTTCGAAGCGCCCTCAATCCAAAGGCTGCAATGGAAGCCTTGGTCCAGCTGGTTACTGTACGTAATCTTCCGTACAATTGCAACACTTGGCGAGAACTGCATGCTCTGCTTATGGCAGAAAATTATACAGCTGAAGAACTCATCAATACCTCTCACGGACATATCCAGAAGCTTTGCACGAACTCGTATGCGATCCATAAAGATATCCTTCGGAAACGACTTCAGTCCTCACCTACCAAAGTTCACCTCTCCGCTGACGTATGGAGTGCTCCAAACCATAAATCATTCCTTGGAATATGTGTACAATTCTTGCAGGAAGGCATGGTGAATCCTTGCCAGGCACTGCTGGCCTTACCTGAGCTCCCTGGCATAGACGGCCCTGGAAGTCATAGCGGAGCCGAGCAATGGAAGCTTCTTCAGCCGGTTATTGAGGACTATGATATAATGGGCCAGTTAGGCTATATCACAGGTGATAACCACGGACCCAATGACGTGCTCTGTCGTCTATTGAGCCGCTTTCTTGAGGAACGAGGCATTGCGTGGAATTCAAAGCATCGACGAATCCGTTGCCATGGCCATGTTGTCAATCTTTGCGTTCAGGCCTTTCTTTTCATGGATAGCAAAGAGGCCGTGCTTGAAGCCTGTAGGCAAATGGAAGAGATGGATCATGCATCCTTCAATATAGATATGATGCAGGGTTGGAAGAAGAGAAAAGAGCGTGGCTGGAGCCAAATGGGCCCGCTTGGAAAACTGCATAACATCGCGATCCACATTCGAGCGAACGATTGCAGATACAAGCTCTTTAGGCAGCGTGCCGGCAGAGTCCTTGGGCTCGACAACGATACACGCTGGAACTCGTGGTTTCTCATGCTAGATACTGCCCTTGACAAGGAGGAGCATGTCAAGTGGTATCAGGACAAGTACTACGACGCTCTCGAGAACGACTACTTAGCACCACAGGATTGGCAGAATCTCCGTGAGATACGCAACTTCCTACAGCCATTCTGGAAGATAACCCTCCTTACTGAGGGCTTTCGATCAACGCTGGATCGCACGTTATTTACAATGGATGTGCTCCACAAGCACTACCAGCAAGCATTTAACAAGTACACGATGAACCAGCAGCTACTTGGTCCAGTGCTGACGAGTTGGTACGTATTCGATAAATACTACCAACTCTCCGACGAGAGCCCGGCATACGGCGCGGCCCTAATTCTTCACCCATCTCGAGGCAAAGCATACATACAGAAGAACTGGCCAAAGACATGGCACAAGAAGACCTTAACAGGAGTGATGAAGTTGTGGGAAGACGAATACAAGAATCTGGCAACAGTTCACACCTCCCCCTCCATTGTTCCGGCACTGGAGCAGGATGAGTATGACCTGCTTGCCCAGGAGCTCAATGTCATAGGTACAGAGTCCGACGTCGACGAGTACGGAGCCTACACTTCCCAATCACCAGTACCAATTGATTGCTCCGCCCTCGCGTGGTGGCTCCGCGATGAGCAGCAGGAGCGTTTTCCTCGACTGTCGAAGATGGCAACAGACATTCTCCATACCCGCCATGTCTGCCGACCCCGAACGTACATTTTCCGGAGCACGGCGTACGATTTCATGGGATCGAATGCTCCTTGGAGCACCGACGATTGAACGGGGGGAGTGCTTGAAGAGTTGGATACGCAGCGGCATAACCGCAGGGTTAAAGGCAGAGGAGGTTGAACAATATGAGGCCATGCCAATGGAAGGAAGCATCAGCGGTAATATGGACTCATGACGTCATTTCCCGTATGACAATATATGATTTACTTCGCCATACGAGATTAAATCATACGCCATAAGTCATACAGGTCTGTATGGTGTATGGCGTATGATTAGAAAGCCTGGGGCAAACTTCATAATATCGTCGTCTTCATACGGTGTAGTCCGCAACGGATACAACGATTCAAGGAACTCAGCGAAAAGAAAGGCATTATTCGCGACAACGATACGAGATGGAACTCGAAATATTACATGACTGAAAGGGCAATCGAGTTATCCGACCAGATTGATTACTACTGCTCTAAGGAGAAAGACCTCAAGCTCGATTCTTGTATGCCATCTCTCCGATGAGAGACTCCTGATGAGAGAACGCGGCTGACACCATCAGTGACAGAGCAAGATTGGGTCGAACTCGGGAAAATCTGCAATTTCCTGAAGTCGTTTGCTGATGCAACCAAAGCCACGGAAGGTCATGCGCATACGATCGACCGAACACTACTGTCTGTTTTCTCGCCCTCCTTTTCCCCGAAACGATATCCCCCTGCTTGTTTCCGCCCCTGCTATTGGCTGCCGTCTGTTTCACCGTCCTCTCCGTCCTTTTTCGCCGAAAAAGCTCCCTCATCCGGCGCCGGGGACACGGACCCTGCCGAGCCGCATGCCCCGCGCATGGCGGAACGGTCCCGATAGGTCTAGGCGGCCCTTCCGAGAGATGAGAAGGGGCACGGAAAGAAGAAAAGCTCATCACGGATGGGCAAGGAAGAACGCCGCGCATTGCCGCCTTTTTGATTTCCGTCTCATCGGTCTATTTCAACGTTGCCTATAACCAATCATTCTCATGAATTTTGGGAAATATGCATTTTCTCCCAGAGTGTAAGGCGCACACACACAACTAAACAGAGAGTGAAGAACGGGGGCCAATAATTCAATTCATTGATCTCTGAAGAGCATACTCAAGTCGACCTACGTCGCTCTTTTAACCTCCAAACAACCTCCGCAATGTCTCGGAAGTCTATCAAGATTCTGCACGTGACACAGAGGCTTCCTTTTAACTGTGATGTTCTCCCGCCACGACCAAGTGAATAACAAATATGTCAGCTCTGCCTCCACTCAGACCTGGCTCCTCGCCACCACGATGCCAGCCGCCAGCAACCCATTTGAGGACTCCGCCGCCGACAAGCCCGTGCTCGCCAACGGGCCGTGGCGGCTTTTCAGGTAGAGGGTCAGAGCAACCGCCTCCGCGAAAGGTCGATGCCGGACTCCTGGAACAAGAAGCGGCCGAGGATCGTCGTCTGCACGCCGAAAGCAAACAGATCTGGCGCGATCGCCAGGGTTGAAAGCCACTCCACTCAATCCACTGGCTGCTCGAGTGGAGTGGGTAGATCATAATCCACTGAATATCTCAAGTTAGTGGATCCACTGGGAGTCATCGTGGATTGGGTGGAATAGCGTGGATTGAGTGGATTAGCAAGTGCCTCCATTCGTGATGTTGACGCTATCCTGTGAGACCTGAAAGCCTGAACCTCTTACCGACTTACACGACCCGCATGATCTTATCCATTCCTAAATGAGACCAACCCCAGCTGACTTCTGCCTCCTCCTGAGCACTCGCCACTTGAGTAAGCCACTTTGTCGCCCACTCTTCAAGTTGTTGATCTGACATTTGAGCCAGCTCGATATTAGTCTTCTCTTCATCTACCGGGATAAAGAAGGGGTCTAAATCCTGAACAATGCCCGCCTGTAGCCACGAGCGTAATACCTGACACATTCCGATTATTTGCGCTTCAAGTCGATTACGGAGAGGGGTGACCATCCTGCCTGCTGCAGAGAACAGACGCTCACATTCGGCGGACATTGGTTGTATGGTCAGGAAGTCGAGTGCCATTCCCATTCGTGACAGATTTGGGTATTTGAACCTCTTTTCGTGCCAATACGCAATAGGATCGTCAACTGAGCCATCGCCAGTTTCGCAGTGCGTTATCCAATGCAGGTATTCGTCCTGGCCGGGTGCTAGGCCGTCTTGGTCTGCTGCTGGGGCTGCGTAGCGGTTCCGTTCCAGGAAATCTTGGAACGGATTGCCAGAAATTCTCCGCCGTTTTAGCGCAGGTTCTGCCGTCGATGGCCCTTCTCCCGCAAGAGTGACCTCTCGATAGTCAGAACGCCAGACATCGTGAACGATCCTCTGTGCCTCATCGATCCAATCTGGCCGGTCAGCCCAGTTGCGTTCGAACCATTTCCATCGATATGCGGGATGAAGGGCCAAACTGGTATAGTAGATAGGAGTGTCGCTCAATGTCTTGTAGTCATTTAACTTCTGCCAACCCAGATTGATATTGATCCTGAAATGCTCGGGATCAGGAAAATTCTCTGCCACGTCTTTGTAGTGTTCAAGTTGTCGCATGAGGAACTCAAAGCCTTGAACGACATCCCATACATTGCCGTACGATCCTACCCATTCATGCCTCCTCTTTCGAATCTGACCATCACCTTCGAGCATCTTGACCGTAGCTTCGTAATAAGTGAGAATTTGGGCGAGTATCTCAATAACCTCCCAATCCTTGTCAGATAACTGATTCTCGGGCTGGCAAATGAAAGGCAATCTTGTGGATTTTCTCAGACCGCCCCTTCTACACTTGTTTTGCTGCTCGAACTCGATGCGATGATGTGCGATGAGTTGCTCAACGTAGTCGCGTAGTAGCAGCGCCCGCCTTATCATATATAGCTGGGAAAGCCACCTGGTATCGTTATCCAGGACTACATCCAACGGCTTTCTTGTCTTCACCTTAGGGTCAGATGGTTTCGTGAATGCCTCTTTTTGAATGCCGCGAAGCATGTTGGTCAACAAGTCTGATCGGTGGATGGTTACCACGAGGTTGTGTAATTTGCCTGCTGGCCCCTTCTTGCGCCAAAGTAAGTGTTCGGCTTCAGTGAGGGGTTCTGCACCTGATAATCGACGTTCAAAGGCATCGGCGTCATGGCCAAATAGAATGGCTTTGGCGGATAGGTTCAAGATGTGTCCGAAACAGCGCCCTCGTCTGGCTTTGCCAACAAAGCCTAGCTCTCCGCCAATAATCTCCAAGGCCGTGTCATTATTTGGTGCATTGTCAAGCGTGAAATATCCAATCTTATCTTGAATCTGATACGATTCGATGACGTCGAGAATCTCTCCCGCAATATTCGGACCGGTGTGCCTAGCGCAAACTTCGGGAACCCCGATTGTGATCTTACAGGGTTTGTTGTCCTCACCCCTGAAAAAGCAACAGATACCATACAGAGCATGCCGGTTTCCAGACCTCCAGCCGTCAAAAGAAATGTGTATTAGGCCAGGAGCCTTACGAAGGACCTCTATGACCTTTTGTCTGCGCTGTTCAAACGCAACTATGACCTTCTCCCGAACTGTCGTGTGAGTCATGTTGGCCTTGCGACCGGAAACAGAAGGGTTCAGGTACTCGAAGATGGCTTGGAGCTCGGTTTCTTCCGCAATGGAGAAAGAGTGGTTCTTGGCTACGATCCAATTGACGAGTAGCCTTCGGAAGTGTTCTTTGTCAAACCGTTTGATGAAGCAGTTCGCGATGGCCTGTTCTCTCGGGTCGTGGAGATCAAGTTTCATGGATTCCGCGAGAGTTTTCTGTCCCACAAGCCTCCCGCGTTTAGTTATCGTCTTCTTTTCGGCAGTACCTTGTGTCTTGCCAGGTGGGGCGCCAATCCCATGATCATTGAATAGATGGTTGTACGCGTTATGAATGCCATCGACTTCGAAATCGCGTGGCCGTGGTGCATCCTTGCGGATGCAAGCCCGGCACACCCATCTGCGATCGCCATTTTTTTGGATGTCATATCCAAATTGCCATGCCCAGCAACGCGTCTCTCTGGCTCCCTCGGAGAATACCCATCCGGGGAAATGGCTCCAAAGTGTATGTTCGTATTGTTCATCACGGGCGGAAAGGGTCGCGACTTCCGTCGAAGAGGAAGGGGGTAGGGGCGTCGGAGACGGCGTCAGACAAGTCACTGGCTCAGGAGCTATTCCGGCTGTCTCGAAATCACTGTCGGATGAATCGACGGAAGGGCGCGAGGCCATTGCGACGAAAATGTGTTCAGTCCTTTGGACAGAAAAGCTTTACCTAATTATAGCAAAATGTTGAAAGTTTAGACGTCGCATTATGCTATCGGTGTTGCGCGAGGTATGGGGATAGTTCAAGCTTCACTACGAATCGTGAGGATTGGAGAGGGTTTCCCGTGTTCCGCGTTCCGCGTTCGACGCGAGGCGCGCTTGCACGATGTAAACTTGAACCCAAGGATACTCCATCAGTAGGCCAGGTCGATTGACGCCGCAAGTAGCGGATGGTACCGTTGGATGCGCGATTGACACATCGCGAACAGCCTCAAACGCGGATCTGATGCGTAAATGTCAATAAACTACGCGTATTTCAATGAATGAAAAAGACCATCTGAACCGTAATCGAATTGAGTCGGGATCTTAAGGCCGTTGGAGGATGTGAGCATTGCATTGTGAGACCTCCCTGTAAAAGCTGAGTCAAGAATCGTTAGGCCATAAGGCCACAAGATCAGGAGCCCCAAAAAGGGACGAAGCTCTCAGCCGCAGCGGGGTCACGATCATCCTCCTATACACAATCTTCATTTTCCAATGAATAAAAATTGAGCCTCTATATTCATTTTTTACATATTTGAGTAATCCAGTGACTGCCTCTCTGTAGCGTTGGAAGGTGGCAGAAACCCGAATTTCTGACACTTCTTTTTATAGAGGTTATTCCCTCTTGAAGAACGTCCGCAGTAGTCGATGACTACGTACGGCGCGCTCCTCCTCTTTTCCAGCCAAAGAACTTCTTGTAGAGAGCCTGCTCTCAACAGAGTCTCTCGCGCGCGCAACAGACGCAAATGCCCTTGAGCCAAAAGGGCTGAGCGCGCGCGGCGTCGAGGAAAAAGGGCGAGCTATGGTGCGCCGTACGGTCGATAGGGAAAGACCTCGTGCTGCTGGTGCCGGTGCTAGTTAAAAGCTGCTGCGAGAGGCATAGCCTCGATGCCGTCGTCCCGCAGCCCGGGCTTCTTGTCGGGGGGTTTTCTCTTCCAAAGGGTAGCTGGACTCTCAAAATCATCCTTTGTGCCCGCCTGTTAGGCTAAGCCGAGAAATAACCCGGGTGGCCCTGCAAAAAGTCCCGCTTCCACTAACAGCCGCAGGGAAGGAAAAACTTTTACAGGGGAGAGTTGTACTCCGTACCTTCAGTTCAGTTCAGTTCAGTGTATTTTCCGTCCAGCAGCCACTGGCTGCTCAGGTCTCCGCGAGGGAGCACAGGACGTGCTGGGCTAGTGGCTATCTACATGCTACATATCACATAGTTCGCCCGCTATCCAGCATTTCATCGGCTCAAAGGCGCTCATGCTAAGCCCGTTGCCCGTCAGCGGGACGTCCAGGCGTAATGGGAAATGCTGCCTATAATTAGGTCAGCAGGGAGTAAGTAGTAGGGGCCTTGCAGCCCACGAGGACTTCGACAGGCACCTGGTCACGAGACCGTGGCGCCTGTCGAGGTCGACACATATGAGGGGGAGTTTGGAGGAAAGTGTGGGGAAAGGGAAGGGAACGGCGGTCGTCTAGTGGCGTGGGCAGATTCCTCCAAAGAAGGAGCTTGCTTTCGCCAGTTTGACAAACTTGTCAAAGTCTTTGCCGATGGCGCGATTGATGGCTTCAGTCGGCGACGGTGCGAGCCTCACACGATGCCACGGCGCTACCTTTCTGCAATAGAAGATGTGCGTTGGGTCTTTCCGTCGGCCACACGAGCATGTCAGTCGCGCGTCGTCGTGGTCTAATCTTTCATGATAATCAGCAAAATCCCCATGGCGGGTTCTTGCTGCAAGTAAAGGATGGAGTCGTGGTGCCTGCGACCAATGTAGGGTATACTCTATGCGTTCATTGCGCTGCCCACCACCTTGGATCAGGCGCCGCAAAGACATACATAGCTCATCTGCCGCGTTTCCTCAAAGGGCTCAAGGGGCAAGTTTAGATGACATCAAGTGGATCAAATCTTGATTTGCCCACGTACGGCTGAAGGTGGTTGTGTCGGCAGAGACGGGCCAAAGACTCCGTTGCTTCTGCCATCGATTATCGAGCTACTCCTGCCCGCCTACTTCCGAGTTCCTACCGCAGCCAACTTACGGGTTAGCGACGTCATGAATGCGCCTTCCTTCCTCATCCCCAGTCACACACACTCCAGTCAAATAGTCAATGACCGGCAGTCCTTGCTCCGCTCTCGACCTGCTTCACGGCACGTCACCAGAGAGGCGCCGGCAGCCCACCTAGTGTTTGACCTTATCGCACCTGGGCATTGACGACCAGCTCCATTCAACACATGAGCTGAATGACATCCATCGTCTGCGCCCAAAACGCGTAATTCTTCAACAGCTACACGCAAGATGCTTTCATGCTTTGGCATCCGCAAGTCGCATAGTCGCGATGGCGAGCGCGAGCCATTACTACCCCAGTACAATGATGACACCTCGCGAGAGACCCGGCTTCATGAGAAGCTTCACACGTACCAGATGCTGCGGGCCGTGTCCAAGGGATACATGCCCTCCAATGAGCAGGCCATTGTCCATCTGCGCAGCCTACTCTCTGCCGACGTACTCAACCCCGACCTTCTCGAATTGAGCCCTTCTGGACGAGCTCTCATCAGATCGACAAAGATGTGGATTACCCAGCTCATTGAGCTGCTGCAGCACAAAAGCGGCCAAAATCAGATCCAAGACTTTGTCTGGTATTTGACAAAGGCCAGGCTTGACATCGACTTTGGCGAAATCGGCGCCCGGGCCGCCGCATCCAAGGCCAAGGCCGATGCATCGGCCACTCTGGCGAGCCTGCGCACCGTTGGCTCGCTGCTCCTCACAAACTCCGAGTTTCGGGTCTTTCTGGCCGATCTGAGCACCATTGCGAGGGAGATCTTCAGGGATACCGCTTTGACGTTGGCTGATGTCTCACGGCGCGCGGGCGACCAGTTGCAACCCTCAGCCGAAGCTACCGACAGCCTCAAGCACCCAAGTGGAAGCTCCGAGGCCGGGCCAACCGACGAGGATCTTGAGAACCAGGTCCAAGAGGTTGCGCAAGTCGTTTCATCAGGCGCCGCAGAGGTGGTTGGCGAGGCTCGCCACAGTATAGCTGAGCATGTTACGGGTGACGAACAAAAGGCTCTCCTCCAGCGCCTCAAGCAGGCAGTTCTCAAGTTGCGGAAGCGCCCCGACTACTCGGAATCTGCGTCTACTCTGTCCCTGCTCCTCCGGCGCTATCTCGCCGCCTACTCCAAGCTCACATCGGACACTGTCCATGCTGTCGAGCACGAAGTTGGCAGTAGCCGCGAGGCTGACAAGTCCGTCGACAACTTTTGGCAATTCATGACCTCAATCGGAGATCGTGAACAGTGGGCGCAGGTGGAAAAGTCATTCAAGGAGGTTGTGGAAGCCGGCAGATCTGATCCCGAGTTCGACAAGTTGACGCAGGAACTTGCCGACCTTGTCCAGGGGATGTTGACAGACCCCGGCTTTTTCGACAATGCCGAGGAGCGGCTGCAGCACGTGCGCACAAGAGTGCGCAGGGCCCGCATCAACACGGCTTCGTCCATTACGTCCCTGGTCCGGGTCAAGGTGGCTGGTTTATCCTTGGCGGCCGATGACGTGGGTTACTGGATTCGCTTGCACTCGCGACTCTTGCGAACTACGGACGAAGGGCTCGTCAATTTTCACCTGGATAAGCGGGGCATGGATATTGCCCTCGACATTGAAATCGGCCGAGACCGGGTTGAGGAGATTTTATCACTGCGGCGGGTGCGCGTGCACATTCACCATCTCAATTACACGCTGCGCAAATCCAAGTTTTCAGGGCTGGCCTGGCTCCTCAAGCCGCTAATCCGGCCTTTGGTGAGAAAGGCGCTCGAGTACAAGATTTCGGGGGCCATTGATGAGGGCCTGCGGACGCTGAACCGAGAGCTGGTGTTCGCGCGCGAACGGCTGCGGGC
>KQ030613.1:38559-51589 GCA_000956045.1 Hirsutella minnesotensis 3608
TGTCGGCATCACAGCCTCACTCACTGCCACACTCACTGCCTCACTGTCAGCCTTACTGTCAACCTCACGTACATCCTCACTGTCAAGGCTGTAGCCACATTGAGATATACAAGATACCGACCCTCTTCCCTCTAGAGAGAAAAGAGGACAGAACAGTTGAAGAACCGAATTACTTGCTATATTTTTTGCTCCTATCCGTGATATTGCCATCCGTATTTCTGACAGTATGCTGACCCGTGGGGCTTGAGGTGGTACGCATCAATGTATTGAATTGTCAGTAGCTTTCACGTCTAGGCCCCGAGAGATCCCCCGGGCGAAATACACATACATACATCCCCGCAGCCTTCCCGGTAAACACGGGCTGGGCTGTTCAGACATCGGATGTGGCCACGCGTGACTTACTTGTGCAACGGCAGGCGGAGTGGGCTGTAGACCTGGAAGCCGCAGCCGTAGAGATAAGCCAGAAATGGCATTCATATGTAGTAGCCGATTGTCCCCGTAGGCTCACAGACCTACGAGGTGTCGAGATCAATTACGAGGAGGCTGTCAAAGAAGAGATTACCTGCCAAACCGGACTGAAGCCCATCAGCATACGTCCATCGCGACACGACTCGGCTGACATGCCCACCAAGACCCTGATTGTTTCCTTCCTGGAACCTACACAAAGACCCTGGAGACTTTTCGGCGCTAGCCGTCTCGCCCGCTACATCGACAAGCCCAGCATTCCTAGCCAATGCGATAAATGCTGGGGTTTCCACGCACGCCATAGCTGCGACCAGACGGCGCGCTGCAGACGCTGCGGCAAGACGGACCATCGGGGCCAGGAGTGCGCCGCCCCCGAGCAGTGTGCAAACTGCCTCGGACCACATTGCGCTGATGATCCCAAATGCCCTGCCCGCCCTAAGCGCGTTCATGGCATGGTACGGCGTCTGACGAGAGAGGAGAGGAGACTGGTAAGGCAGGCGGGAGCCCAGCTCTTCGCGCAGCAGAAGAGACAGACACCAAATCACAACGTGGCCGAGCAGTCTCGCAGAGCCCTGATTCAAGTCAATTACGCTCTTCGGAGTCGCAAGCAGCCGGAGAGGATGGAAGCTCCGGCAGAAGCGCCACTGAAGAGCGAGTCGCTCCCTCGCCCCCTTGCATCGTCGTGGCCACGACGCCGCCGCACGCTAGCGATGACAACCAGTTCACCCCTGTCGTCCGGTCGAAGAAACAACGCACTAGCCCTGTGAAGCTGCCATAATGCATCGCTATCCCCCAAATAACGTACCCCACTGCGTCATGCAACGCACTAGGTCATGCAACAGTTTTCAACACCCGACGCGTCTTCTTCAAATGGACGCGACATGGACCACAACGCTCGTGTTGCAAAGGCAATTATAGAACTGCAATCCCAAGATCGCCCTAAATATGCAGAGACCGCGAGGAAATACAATATCGACAAATCCACGCTGTGGCGCCGCTTCAAAGGCAAAACAGCCTCAAATCAAGACGCGAACTCTTACTCGCGACAGAAACTCACCAGTGCGCAGGAGGAGGTTCTTATGGGACATGTCAATAAGCTGACCGACCGCGGTATCCCGCCTACCCCTCAGATGTTGAAGAATATCGCCGAGGAAATCGCAGGGACAGAGCTTGGTGTCAACTGGGTGAGCCGCTTCCGCAAGCGACACCACCACCGTCTTTCGAGCTTGTATTTGCGCACTATAGATCATCAGCGGAAGGCTGCTGATAATTCCAGGTATTTCCAAAACTTCTTCAATTTAGTAAGAATGCTTTTTATTGTCATTTCAAGGGGTATACGGCCGACAATACTCGATCAAATGCCGCGAAGTCGCCATTTCTGACCGAATCCAACTAGCTCCGCGAAAAAATCGAAAAGTACAGCATCAGCCCCTCAAACGTTTATAATTTTGACGAGAAGGGGTTCCAAATTGGTCTCTCTCGCTCCGCCAAGCGAGTTGTCCCCCGAGAAGCCCTCAGGCGCGGAAAACTGATCGGGGCAAGCCAAGACGGGAACCGGGAGTTTATCACGCTGATCGCTGCCATATGTGCAGATTATTCGTACCTGCCACCGGCCCTCATTTACAAAGGGGAGTCAAAAGACTTCCAAGACACTTGGCTTGAGGATTTCGACCATTCCAGCGAAGTAGCCTTCTTCGCCAGTACGGAAAACGGCTGGAGTTGTGACTCACTGGGTTTACACTGGCTTCAGCGCATATTTGACTGCCATACGAAGCAAAAGGCTGGTCGTGCCTACCGTCTCTTAATTTTAGACGGTCACAATAGTCACATTAACCTTAAATTCATTGACTATGCTGATCGGAATCGAATTCTCATTGCTGTGTTGCCGCCGCATTCGACTCATCGGCTTCAACCACTCGATGTTGGCCTATTTTCCGCGCTCTCCACCTATTATGCTCAAGGTTCCGACCAGCTGATGTCTATTGGATGGGGGTTAATTCGTCTTACCAAACGGAATTTTTGGCCACTCTTTCGTGATGCGTGGAACCGGGCATTTACAGCCAAAAATATCGAGGCTGGTTGGCGGGCTACTGGAATCCATCCACTCGACCCCGGCAAAGTATTGTCCAAGATTAGCCACAACAGTGATGTGACACCCCCACAAACTGCATCAGGGGAAAGGGCGATGAAGACTCCAGGCTCTCTTCGGGCTATTCGGCGCATTACCCGCCGTCTCCGCAAGGAAGGACTGATGGACTCCCGAGTCACTGCGCTCTCCCGAGCATCAGAGAAACTGGCGACACAATATGAGCTCGTACAGCACCAAAACCGGGGCCTACAGGAAGCGCTCAAACTTGCACATAAAAAGGGAAAACGCAGAAAGGCTCTGGGACTTTTCAATCCGGAAGAAAGTGGTGGTCAGCCGGTCTTTTTCAGCCCAGCCAAGGTGGAACTGGCGCGGCGACGCCAGATGGACAAGGCACAGGCCGACGAGCAGCGCAAGCAAGCCATTGAAGATCGTCGACTCCAGCTATCCATTTTACGTGAAGAAAAGGCTCGAGTATCTGCCGAGAAGAAAAAACAGCGGGCTGCATTGCGTCAGGCCTTGCAAGAGCAGCGTTCTCGAGAGAAGACAAAGCGTGCCGCGGAGCGCGAGACAAAGCGAGCTCAGAAACTGGAGGCTGCAGCAAAACTAAAGGCAGAGAGGGCTGCACGCAAAGCTGAACGCCAGGCTATTCGGGAAGTCAAGTTTGAGGTAGCTGCTACGTCAAAGCCTGGTGTAAGAGGACACAAAAGACATGGGAGCGGTGACACAAACGAGGGGCGTTTGAAGCGGGCTTGCACGACGGGTATTCAACCACGCAACAACTCGGAGAAAGAAAAGGTAAAGATTGATTCTGAAATCTCAGTGGCTCAAGGCTACAGTCCTGGAACTTCAGGGACAAAAGACCTACCTCCCGTTCGACGGAAGCGCAGGGAAATATGGAGGCCAGTTTCTCAGTCTCTCAGGTCTGGGCGGACCACAAGACCGCCTGCTCGTATTTCCTAAGAAATCCATCATATAGATGGATTCTCTATACATTGTTTCACATAATTGTAATGTTTAATAATACTCCAAATGGTAGTGTTGGTTGCAGGATTAATTTTCGCTCTGGCTTGACGGTCGGGCAATCTGTTGCATGACGTGGTGCGTTGCACGACACAGTGGGGTACGTTAACCGAAGCGGAAGGAAGACCCTGCGAATCTTCCAAGCCAACATAGGCAAGATCCCTGCGGCGCACGACACTGCGTTGGCTGACTTGGAACGATATGACATTGTCCTGCTGCAGGAGCCGTGGACAGGACTGAAAGATGGCCGATGCCTTACCAAAACGCATTCGGCCTATGACACCTTCTCACCCGTCACCGACTGGGACGACTGCGACACCCGCCCGAGAGTCATGACATATGTCCGGCGCTCCGCAGGCGACTCGCGACATCCTTTGGCTTACCGTGAACGGGATGACGGTAGTTAACTTCTATCGACAGCCGGACTACGACGTGGCTTTGGAAATACTGCTTCGTTGGAGCGCGACGAATAAATGCCTTGTATCTGGCGACTTCAACGCCAAGCATCCCAGCTGGCAGGCCGGTCGACAGGAGCACCGCGGCGAAGATATCGCGTTCTGGGCCATGGACAACCGACTCAGCTTATTGAATGCTGTCGATGTCCCGACTAACGCACGCGGCAGCACGATCGATCTCGCCTTCTCCAATATACCTTTGGCCGACGCGGTTGTTGAGGATCATTTAGCAACCGGCTCCGACCATTTTACCCCCAGTATCACGCTGCCTGGTCAAGCCCTAGCACCCCTTCCATTATGCAAGATCCGCCTCAACTCCGATGAGGACCTGAAGCGATTTGTCGAGTTAGTAGAAGCCGGTGCAGCTTTCATCCCGACTACAACCACATCTCCCTCCGAGCTGGACGATTTTGCGTCGGCGCTCGTAAACCTTCTTGGTTGTGCGGCCAGAATCGCTGGGCGACCTGTTCGGAAGGCATCGCGCAGCGCACCCTGGTGGACCGAGGAATGCGCAAAGGCGGCAGCCCATTATCGCGCATGGAGGAGAGTTTACCCTCTCGGCTTCGACCGAGAAGTGCAGTTAGCCAAGCGGGAACTTCACAATGTGGTGCGCCGAGCAAAACGCCTTTACTGGCGCGACTTGATTGACAGCTTCACCGATAGCGAATCCGTCTTCAGGACGGTTCGCTGGCTGAAGTCTCCAGGTCCGTTTCAGGCTCCCCCCCTGCAAGTAGACGGCCGAGTGTATGAGACGCAGCTGGAAAAGGCCAACGCCTTACGACAAGCCACTCTTGAAAGGCGTACCGTAAGCGATGACATTCAGGACCCATGGATTCCCGTGGATACGAGGAAGACGATAGAACTCGTCGAACAGGTCTCTCTTGAGGAGACCCGCGACGCTACCCTGTGCACCGGGAACACGTCTCCGGGCTCGGATAACATCACGGTGCGCATGCTCCGCGCTGTATGGCATGCAATCGGAAGCCTTGTTCACAAGCTGTATCAAGGCTGCCTCAACGTCGGCCACCATCCGAAGCCCTTCCGAGATGCGGAAGTGGTCATGCTTGCCAAGCCAGGACGCAGGGATCTTTCTTCACCCCGCGCCTGGCGCCCAATCTCCCTCTTGTCCTGTCTTGGCAAGGGTCTCGAGCGGCTCATTGCACGGCGCCTAGCGTGGGCCTCTGTTCACTTCGGCGTACTGCACCCACAACAAATCGGCGCGCTTCCGAAGAGGTCAGCCGTAGACCTCGTGGCCTGCTTGGTTCATGACATTGAGGAGGCTTTTGCCCGAAGGCAGGTCGCTACGTTGGTGACCCTAGATATTCAGGGTGCTTTCGACACGGTCCTGCGCAATCGATTGATCCTCCGTTTGCGAGAGCAAGGATGGCCTCCGAACCTCGCGCGCTGGGTTGGCTCGTTTATGGAGGACAGATCGGCACGCGTCCGTTATCAGGATATCGTGACAGACTCATCGCCTCTCCGGTGCGGTCTGCCGCAGGGATCGCCACTCTCGCCGATTCTCTTCCTATTGTATACGGAACCGATCTACCGCCTGGGCAACTCAGAAGGCCGTTTCGGTTACGCGGACGACACTGCCATTCTGTGCGTCGGCGATAGCCTTGATGAAACGTCTGCCGAAGCATCTCACCATGGTCTCACTGATTCCTCGCGCATCTGGTCCTACTGCTTGATAAAAGGCATCATGGCCTGCACAAATCGTTTGTCGTGTTCTTCATCACGCCCGACACGACTCGTCTCTGTGACGAGGCTTCAGGCGACGCTATGGTTGCGTATAAAATTGTGTGGTCCCGAAATGGCATATGAACTGGACTCGAACCGTGGAGGTTGTTATGGTTCAGTTCTTAACGCTGTGGTAGAAGGGGGCTCCACGTATCAATGCATGCATCAAAAAGACAGGAAGCTATGCGTCAAATCTAGCTCCCGTGCGCCAAGTTGCCAACTTTTATCTCGCATCCAAGGCCATTAGCCACTGGCGACGACTTTTCACAATGCAAGCCACACTCATCTGGGAATGTCAGTCAGTTCGCACCCTTCCATGAACCCTTCAAAGTAGCATAGATCCCTCTCCCGATCTTTCAAGCCTTTTGACCTAATGTAAACTCCAACCTCAAACTTTCGTTCCTCAAAGCTCTTTGCGCAACCCCCGATGGGTTGCCTCACCTGTGACACTTACACGGGCATGTCTTTTACGACACCTGATTGGGCTGGGCCCTCTTTTGTTAGTACAGTGATGGGTACATTTGTACCCATTGTCTATGGTAGCCCGTGGGACTGATACTGTCACGTAGAGCATAGATCGCAGCCAATGCTCTCATATGAGACGAATCTGAAGCAACTACATGACTCTCCTCCAGCCCCTCGGAGGCCTCCCTCTTTTATGCACGCAATTCTCAGAGTAGTAGGTTGCCTCCCTTAGAATAGAGAATACAAGAAGATCCAGTCCTCTGAGCCTCCCCTTATCTTCGCCTCAGCTGTGTTTGATGGCTACCACGCGACCCAAGAGACCGACACCGGATAGCTGCCCATTGCTAGTATCCGGAAACTTGACGATCGACACACCCATTGTTCCATTCCGAAACATTTATAATTTGCAGAGCAACCGAAGAAAGCGAGCCCGCAGGCCTAGCCCGACGGCCCGACCGATCAATCGAGCCCTTCGAAGCGACATCGACACAGCCGACGCGGCGAGTTCAGCCCAACGCCGATTTTGGCTAGATCACAGTCGGCTTCCAGCACCTCAAGCATCGGCAAGTACTACGGGACTGGCGATGAAGATGCGCTCGGAAATCTTATTTCATCTTACCCACAACTGTTTACCAGCGTCCCGTACCAGCGTCCCGGAGCCTCATGGATTGCAGGGACTCCAGGAGCCGTCGTGGGAGCTCCGTTTCGATCACGAGATTTACCCTTCGAATGACTTCCTGACCGGACCAACGCGACTGTACCGAGTTAGAATACCTGTACCAGGTCCTGCAAGCGGTCCGCTACGCTCCTATCCTCCACCGCATTCCGCCGCGCATGACCCCCTAGCGACGAAGACCGAGTTCCGTCCGTCTTGAGTTTGGCGCGCGAGGTCATCGGGGAGGGGAAGACACTGACGACGGAATTTGTTCTGTCATATGAACGGGTACGCCAATGGCGAGAGAGGTGGTTGGTCACCACTAAGCTCAGATGCCTACGAGTCGCCTCCGCCGTACTCTACGCCTCGGGAGCCATCTACCCAATCTCCCCAATCATCATTATCCCGGTGGACAGTCTGTTCTTCTCCTTTACAACAGTCCCCGTCACCTGCTCCAGAGTCCATCCCGAATCCACCAATCCCGGGTGACGCAGCGCCATCAGCCGAGGTGCTCTTTGATCGGGTGAATGGCTTCGCAAAAGCCCTCGGGTTTGGAATTGTACGACGGAATGCCTACTCATACAAAGGCCGGAAGATCAGATACTCATTTCAGTGCGACCGATTTGGAGAATCTCGACCTGCCGAAGGCGTGGGTATCCGGCAACGTAAGTCGCGTAAGTGCGGCTGTAAATGGATGGTCATTGCAGAGGCGAAAGAGAAGGGTAAATGGCTTTTACGAGAGCACCCAAACCCCCAACGTAGCCAGCACAACCACGGACGCAGTATCGGACCATCGAGACTTTCCCCATGCCAGTGCCGAGGACGAGGTGCTCACCTCGCGCGAGTATCTCAGCTCAAGCTCAGAGTACCTGGGTGACCTACGAACAACGATCTCGTCGAAAGGCCTCAAACTTATCACAAAGCAATATCGGCTAGCAAGGAAAGCGATGCCTACAGAGAAGAATCCTTTCCCCGTGCGTCTCGCGGAGTGTGATGAGAACTGCTCCGTTTCTGTAGAACTCAGCATTCCCCGTTGCCATAAGATCTACTCAAAACTAGTGTCTGGCACACCTTTTACTAAGTGGGATGTTCACCCACGGTGGCACTTACGCGAGTCATCCTCTCGAGACCCATACCGACGGATCCTCGACCCCAAGATCGCCGCTGCTCTCCTTGGCAGGCCCAAAAACACTACACAGGCTGTCCCGGCCCGGCTTGGTATCGCAACGAGTAGCCAGTATAGACAAGCCAGTAAGCCAACCAGTCAAGTGATAGAGGGCGTAAGCGAGCTCGGCAGCCAAGGAGCAACAAGAACTCAACGCTTGTTAGGTTTGCCGCGACCGATCCTGTGGACAGCCAGGCTAGTAGTCAAGCAAATCCGTCGTTCCAACGTCAAACGCGCAGCCAGTCATCATCTGTACCAGGAACTGGAAGAACTACAGGGGTACGTGTGAGCGGGCGCAGGACACAATCCAGCGTTCGAAGACGTAGAAGCCAATGGGAGCTGCTGGATAGCGACGGTGACGGAGAAATGGTTCTTTCTTCCATAATAGTGAGACCATAAGTTAGCTACGAAGATGGTTGCCATAGATCAATCATATGCTGTGATCACCTTACAGGTGTTTCCTGATGTCCCGCGCAAAGCAGCTCTACAGACCTGAATTGACTTGTGGTACAGTAGTGGAATGTCAGTTGTATGTATGTATGTGTATTTCGCCCGGAGGATCTCTCCTATAGGGCCTAGACGTGAAAGCTACTGACAGTTCAATACATTGATGCGAACACCTCAAGCCCCACGGGTCAGCATACGCTGCACCAACCTTGCCACTATTCGCTCCGTGACAGGCCTGCTTGAAGGCCAATTTCTCCAAGTGTTCAGAGCCTGCTTGAAGGCCAATTTCTCCAAGTGTTCAGCGTCCTACCTTCAGCGGCTGAAGCGCGGTCTGTCGAAACCCGAAGTCGAATACCTGTGTGTTAGTATTGTCGAAGGTTAGTGCCTTAGTCGATCCCAAGTGGATTCTCGCTTCGCCCCTTAGCCTGCAAGATGAGACCCTGCTTGCGCCTCATCCCCGATAGCTCGCGCTCGACAATTTCGGCTGAACGATTCGTGCGGCCCACCGCAGGGCACGCACTTTGGCTCTGCTTCTTTGCATTCTCTGTGATGATGTCCTGCTTTCGCGCATCTGCCACATGTCTGCGACTTCTTGCATGAAAACGCTTTGTGTCCCATCTCCTGACAGTTGAAACACTGAATCGGTCCTAAGCGGCGCTCAAAGACATTGGTGCAGGCAGACTCTCCCGCAAGATCGAACCACACGCCGTCCAGAAGTCTTCGCGCGTTACTCTCTTTAGTGACATAGATCACCATTGACCCGTACGCTTTGGCCTTTTCTCTGTTGCTGAGCCAAGTGATCTTGGCAATCGTGACGTTGTTCTCGGCTCCGAGTGTCTCAGCCGCGCCCGGCAGAACATCGCCTTCGGCGTCCAGCACTGCGGTACGCTTGGCGTTGTCGACCTTGACAGGGTAGAGCTGATCTCTCAGTACCCTTGCTCCTCGAGCCACGGTCTTCTGCGCTGCTTCCTTGACCTGCTTCAACTCGGCTTCGTCTCTGCATAAAATTTTGATCCGCTCGGGGTTTCGAGCGTCATTCACAACCGCTGCGCATTTCCAACTCTCCTGGCTTTGGCTTTTTCTCATGTCGCTCTCTATGGCCTTTCGGATGCTACCTGGAATGTCAGTTTTTAGGGTAGTAGGCTGCAGAGGATGTATTTTTGGGTCGTCGGAAATCCAGCGAATCAGGTGTCGTAAAAGTCATGCCCGTGTAAGTGTCATGCCCGTGTATCAAAAATGTCATGCCCGTATATCAATTCCCCTGTAAAAAGCTGAGCGTCTAGGCCCTTTAGGGAGTAGTCCCTCCGGGCGTAATAAATTCATTCATTCAAGGTGCAGTAGTCCCCCATACGATTCCGAGGGGAAACAGACGGAGTATAAAGGGTCTAGCCCCCGTATATTAAACTGCCGGAGTAAAACGACCGTAACCCACTCGGCTCGTCCGAATTACCTGGAGCAAACGAAGGAGTTTTGCTTCCATCCCTGTCAGTCGGCTCAAGACAGCTGAAGAGCTGTAATGCAACGATTGTGTGAAGATCCACGCATTATTTCACCGCCGAGGAACACCCTTCTTGCACCGGAGAAAAGGGGACGTCAGCTTTTAGAGCGTCCGTAGAGGATTCGTGGAGTAAGTATAAGATGGTTGACGTGCCGCTGAGAGGTTCGTTCGTACGAGCGCACTGGTTGAGAAACACGACTTCCCGTATTATATAAACACGCCCATGATTCACTGAATCCCTTGCCTAGTTGCGGCCACGGGTCTCACTCATCCGCCTTAAGGCGGATAATACGGGGCACACTTTGTAGGTTGGTGCAAGGTTGAGCAACTTTTGCCATGGCACCTTTTCACAGACTCTCGCAGCGGGAAGTAGAGGAATGCAGTCACTCTCAATGCTGTCTCTCGCGCAGCAGGCCGATCCAAGTCCAAGGATTATTGGGACGATGGGTTCTGGTTCAAATGGCCACAGCTCAGAGCATCGCGATGGGCCCTCTCATCCAACACCTGGAAGAGTTCTATGGACCGATAGAGTTCGTTCATCAGGCCCTTTGGTGCACCGTCGATAGGCTCATTCGTCACCAACTTCTTCTCGACCTTCATCTACAGGGTGCCACGCTCAGCCAAGTAGACCACGAGCGATTGACGTCTTTACTGGCGGCAGTGCTGCGTGATTCGATTCCGGAGTGGCTCAGACCCTCTAGGCTCTTCAGGCACAAGACCTACCCTGGAAACGGGAATGGATAAAGATGCACGCGTTACCGCCACGATCTGCTCTCGGGCGGAGACAGGGTGTCGGCAAGAAGACAAGGGGAAGGTTAGCCCATCATTGATCTGATTAATGACCTTGGTCTCTGCAGCCTCCTACCGAGAGAGACGAGGACGTGGCAAGGGCCGGACAAGGAGAACACCATCGATCTGGTGCTTGCATCACCAGAACTGGCGGATGAGATGACGTCCTGTGTCATCCCACCAACCGAACACGGTTCGGTCACAGATCGATCCAGGCGATCTTTGACATTAGAGTACCAGAGAGAACCTTTCCGCAGCGTCTACTGCTCCAGAACGCGCCGTGGATCACCATCGCGGCCAGAGTCGAGGACGAGCTTCGACCTCTTCCGTGGACTGTGGGAGTGCAGACGCAGGCGGACCAGCTAATGCGAGTGGACCGAGTCGATTCATGACCTGACACTTCGGGCACAGCCGCCGCCGTACGCGAAGCGATGGTGGACAAAGGACCTGACGCGACTCCGGCGGACGTGCACGTATTGGCGTAATCAAGCGAGGGCGCAGCGACGAGCTGGTCAGTCACGGCCAGATCTGGAGCGTCATGCCAAAGAACTGCCAAGGAGTACCATGACAATATCCGGAAATAGAAGAGGGCCCCTTGGGACGACTTTGTAGCTGACGTGACTAACATCTGGAGGGTGTACCTGAAGCCCAACAGGGGACTCCGTGGACGACAAAGTGCCTCCTTTGAGAAAAGCAGATGGATCGCGACCAAGGGCAAAGGCGAACAAGCCGAAGACCTCCACCTCCTAAGCAACTTCTTCCCGTCCTTGCCAGCAAGAATTGAGCGAGCCTGAGGGCGAGCGTCCGCAGAGAGTAGCGGTGGCTATGCCAGACCTCTGCCTCACCTTGGAAGAGATTGAGGAGAAGGTGATGGCGGCGAAGCCGTGGAAGGCACCCGGTGAGAACGGTCTTCCGACTATCGTATGGAAGAAACTCTGGCATGTAGTCAAGTATCGCGAGGGGACTCTCTTCGTCGACGACGCGCTCCATTGGGAGAAGCGTAGCGGCGCCAACGCGTCGCGGAGCGCGACACCGACGTGCCCCTCACCACCAAAGGGATTGAGGTCAAGCCGAAGAAGAGTGTGAAACTGTTGGGAATGTCATGGATAAAACCCTTCGTTTTCAAGGAACACGTCACCAGAGTAGCTGCCAAGGGCTTGGCCGCGGCCATGTGCTTGAAAAGATTAAAGATGGCATCTCCAAGAATGGCGAGGCAGTTGATTGTACTTAACACCGTTTTGAACTTATATACCTGTTAATCAGATGCTCGGTAAAAAGTGCTTAATTATTGCAGGATGTTTCTTGTCCATCACAAGTGTTCGAAGCGTCACTTTCCGACTGTTGGTCCTCTGTCCCTACAAAGTACTTGCAATAGTTCCACTCAGACACGAGCATCGAGAAGAGATTAACTTGACCCGATGTGTGGACACTTTCCCTCCGTAACGAAGATGCATATGTCGACATTTGTTCTTCCATTTCCCGTTCACAACATGACAGAGACGAAACATTGCAAAACGAGTAGTCAGAATCGGTAATGGCTACGGAAGCCAGTGCCGGGCCCAGTATCCTTTCTAAATGGGCGCAATCTGCCTCGCTAAGTCCGGACTCGTTCATGTCGAAATAAAGCAGTGTCTGATGATAGAAGATGCCATCCCGTGCATACTGCAAAGTCGAATGAAGAAAGTGTCGGTCGCGGAGGTAGGCTTCAATCCTTTGCTGAAACAGGACCGTCGGATGTTGGTAGGATGAAGCTGATTGAACAAGGTACCACCGCTGACACCAGCAATGAGCCTTGAATGAAGAACACTGCGCGTGACTGCAACAACAATCGGGTGCACCCGGCATACGGGCAAATAAGGACGCAGCAGGTGGTTCGCGGGACGTTCGCATCTGTGCATACATAAGGATCTAGGAGTCGATATCAAAGAAGGGTGGACTAGGAAACATCGCATGCCTTGCCCTCTTCCCCCATTACCCCTGTTTCGTGCACTGTGACGCAATGGTGGGGCAAAGTCAAGTCATCCTTAACCTCTGTGATTGACCTCTAACGTGCGATGACTTGTCAACTGCAATCAAATCGAAAGAGAACGTCATTGCCCTTGCTCTAGGAGAAGCTGGACTTTTTTGCCCTCAATAATTCTACCTGTCGTCTCACGATGAGTCCATATTGACATTTGGCTTGCGAAAGCTCCACGCGGAGTCCGTAACTACTTTTTACATCAATAGGATATCCACGGGGGGG
>KQ030613.1:51641-73248 GCA_000956045.1 Hirsutella minnesotensis 3608
GCCGCCGAGGAGGAGGACGAGGAAGAGGACGAGGAAGAAGAGGAAGAGGAGGAGATTGTCGATCCCAAGGAGACTCTGGAAGAAGGTACGTAGCTCCGCCGAGTCTTGGATACTGCGATTGCGCATAGTATCCAGGTCGGCAATAGCCGGCCCGCCCCGGAGGCCAACCGTCCACTCACTCCAGAGCGCCTCGACCGTGTTCACTGCTCGGCAGATATGATACCGTGGCGGCGGCTCTGGCTTAACCATAATCGTGCCTGTCGCTGTCGGGCTCGTGGCACGGTTGTCGATGATGCTCGACCGGCCGAGACAAACCGGCTTCCGTCGCCTCGCCCTCCCTGTCCAACGACGTCAACCACGGCCGCGGCCGCGGTGTCAGTGGTGGCCGTCGCCGCCGCCGTAACTTGGAAATTGATGCCTTTCGAATAGAGCGACGACTGTGCTACCGCAAGGCGTTCCTCGGTGGCTCGGAGCTGATCCGTTAGCTCTGCTTTAAGCTGGACCGTCCTGGCTTCGTCCCGCGCGTCGATAGATTCAAGGTAGTCTGCGAGGACTGGCATCGCTTGGACCAGGATGGCCAGCTGGTTCGGCCGCTCCTCTTCGAGGATGAAGTCCGACAGCTGCTGCGCGAATGGCGCGTAGGCCGGGTGGCGGAAGACTGGGTGGTTCCAAACGGGGCTCCCAGGGTATTTCTTCATCAACACAACCGAATCCTGCAGGACAACCTCCCGCAGATAGAAAAGAAGGTTCGTCGAGCCCATCGCCGCCAGGTCGTTCTCCTGCTTGGTTCCCGGGCCCAAACGGCCTCGCCAATGGTCTAGCTCGGGCCAGATCATTGAAAGGAGGACCTCCGGCGGCGTCACCCCGGCACGGCGTATCTCGGAGCATCCGATCTGCGGCGGGTGGCCGGCCATCGTGCGCATGAACTTACGAGGCAACGAGTTCAGGTAGCAGCCGACCATCTGCTCCTGATTCCAACGACCGGCCCGGCGGATCTGGTCGTCGCTAATCCCCTTCAGTTGCCGTCCTCGCCCCCGAGCTGCGGCCAACGTGCGTTTTCTTCTGCGACGTGACCCCGGCGTAGGCAAAGGCCTTGACAACCCAGTCGCGCTGTGAGTTGTACGAGAAGGCCGCCGTCCGGTCGGCGCCGTTACCCTTGATCAGTCGGATATCGTACCACGATGAGCGCCGGCTGAAGTCGGGGAACGGCTCCCTACTGAGATCCCAACGACACAGGAGGTAAAACGAGAGGCCACCCAGGATGCATACAAGCGGGTTCCTATTCCGATACGCGCCGGCAGTCTCGAGGCGCCCGTGCTGGTTCTGCTTGCCGGCCCGCGTCGTAAAGATGAGCGGCATGCACCGGGTCGAGCCCTCACCGGCAAACTCAAACGTGAAGAGGTCCGAGATCTCTGTGGCCCGACGGTCGCCTCCGCGGGTGAGGAGATAATGGCCGAAGAGGAGATCCACGAGGGTCCGAAATTGGCACTCGGTCGACGTACCGCTATGGGCCTACAGCTCATGGCATACCCTTTCGAATTCGGCCTCCGAGTAGCCATCGAGCAGAGTATCGCGGCCTTTATCGGCGTAGTTCTCCTTATCCCGTTGGGCATCCCGACGCTGTAGGGACTTGAGGCACTCTCGGACTTTGTCCTTCCCAGGCGACGGGTGCGTATTCATTCCGAGTGCCTTCTGCGTCCGGTAGAGGTCCGTGACGGCGGTGACATACGTCCAGACAGACCGTCAGGCCAACCGAGTCTCGTCCTGTGGAGTATCGGAGGCAGCCTTGCGGCTCCTGACCTTCAAGGGCCGGCCCGCTACCTCCTCGAGGAGGAAGAGAAGGAGTTTCTCCTCCGTAACCTTAGCGCCGTCGCAGTACTGCTTGCGCTGGCAGAATTGCTCGAATTCTTCCTGTTTCGGCCCGTACGCCGAGGTCGTGGTCTTTGGTCGAGACTCGTGGATCATAGAGAGGATCGTCTGTGCGTTGGCGCGTAGCTCCGCGTCGTTCATCGCCTTCTGCTGGATGTTCGACGGCTTTGCACGTCCCCTTGCCCCAGCCCCTGCCCCGGCTCCTGGTCCGGCTGCTCCTCCTGCGAGCTTCGCCCTGGGCCCCGCCTTCGTCGCCTTCACCCTCTGTCGATTTGGCGTCCGGGCCATGGCTTATCGCGGTTCGTGACGAGGGAGAGAAGGCCAAACAACCCCTACGAATAACCACCCGTCCGGGTTCGGAGCGCGGTGACGCGCGGTGGCGAGGTGGAATTACCTCCAGCGACAACGGATACGCCGCCCCCCGGGGCTGTTCGGCCGCTAAACGCTTGGTGACAGGGCGCTGAAGCGAGCGCGAATAGCGGCTTCGGCATCGAATCAGCGACGCAATCAGCGGGGGGTAACGATATCTGGCGGATATCCACGGCGCGCCCTCCCGGCGGGGGGGGGTGGATATCTGCAGAGACGGCTGGCCACCCCGGCCGCTGATTCTCGCCTCGCCCCGCCCGACCTGATCAGCGGCGCTCAGCGGGCCCTCGGATACCACTTCTTTTCCCCAGTCGGTGACCCTTTCCTAGGTCAATGCCCCCCCATTCCCCCACCCCCCTTCGTTGCAAGTCTTCGATCTTCGATATCCTCCATCGTGATTGTCACGTAGGTAAACGGTCCGTTCACCAGGCGACAAAGAAGCTTGAGCAACTGGTCAAAATAGAAGGCTCGTTTGGACGCTCCGGCACCCCCTTGCGGGCTGATTGGAAGGGGGTTCGTGTACAACAAGTTAAGCTGTAGCTGCCGGTGATGCTGATATTAGAGCCCCTGCGGTGAGCTAATAAGGGACGAGACTCAATTGTCGGAGGGAGGTCAGTGGATTGTCAAGAACCTAGGTCCCAGGATGTCTGGCGCCGCGAACATAGTACCCGTGTCACGCCCCACTGCGCCATGCAACGCACTAATTCGGCCATTGTTGGTTCAGGTCCTTTGCTAGCAAAGATGGGGTTAACCGGTGTTCTTGTATTCGTCTTGTCTGTCTAGCTAGCTAGGGAGGCGAGGTCACGATAATAGCTCCGTGACCTCTCCACACACACACGTGACTGACATCACGTGAGCTACGAGAGAGCTAGCTAAGGGGATGGATACAATAGATTAGTACAATTCCCACAATAACCTATATTAAACCGATGCTCCCAAGAACGAAATCGACTTTTGCTCTCGGCACGGCGGATGATGATCTGAGACTTCGGGGAGCGGCTACATCGATGACAACCGTGCCTTGACCTGGTGGTCGGTATCGCCGCCGCAACACTCATGTTCAAGTCAAGATACTGATGTCGGATCCACAGATCTGGATGCAGAAACTGATAAAGACGTTATCATCAGGATGGGACGAAATTGAAGGTACGCAATGTTTGATGTTGCACTTAGGTCGTCAGTGGGTGCATTGGCTATGAGAGCAAGGTAGAGTGGAGACAAGGGTCCGCTTTTGCCGGTAATAAACTTGTCAGACCCAGAACAGCCCAGGGACGTTGTTGGTGCTTCCGTGACTGCCACGCCATCGTGATCAGCGGCGCTCGTTTTGCCGCCAAAATCGTAAATGTTACTGCAAGTAATGGAGTGTCGACGCCGTGACCTGCTCCGCTTTGCCGCCCCTCGGCTGGTAATACCTCTCCTGTATCTCCAGGAGGCACAATCGGAGGGTAGGCCCAAGGCGAGGCCAGTTACGATACGCGCCGCTGCCGCTCAATTTAACATCATTGAAGGCAGGTTAACCTAGCTATCAAGCAGCTCGAAGGGAGCAATTCTCGTCAACAGGATCGGCTGTGGCTGCTTTCTAGCAGCGAAGATGTTGCCCTTGTTGGCATACGTAACGTGCATCCAAAAGAAGGTATTCCAATCAAGTAAATTGTGATGTCTCTGCCGCGAGCTGTTTTGGGCCACTCCAGGTTGCTCCTAATTGTGAGGGCCACCAGGCATGCGGTACGTCTAGTTCTTACTGCCGCTGCATCGTATGTTCAGGCGCGGCGAAGCTGACTTTGAAGCCGGGTGGCTGCTGCAGTACAGTGGCGCCATACAAAAGTTCGTCGCATCGGCACGCATAATAAGTGGGAAGTGGAGGACAAATGAACGACCGGGGGAATGTCTTTCGGTGAACAATCCCTCAAGATCTGGATGCGAGCAATCTTGGCGGGTTTTAGGAATACGCCCATGAACGTCTTGCACCGTGAGAGTGGTATTCCACCAGTCTCCCAGCTTCCCGAGGCGCGCCGAATGCGTTTCGCTGCCCCGCTCAAAGTCTCTTGACAAAACCACCCATCCGTTTGCGAAGCCCACGATTTTGCCGAAACGCCTTATCATCATGGGTCATTCAAAGTGGAATATCAGGTTTCTGTACTCGACTCTGCCCAGCTGCGCACGTGCAGACCTCCTTCCCCGCCGCTTCAGCGACGCAGAGTTGTCAAAAGACGTGTCGGTACGGTAAAGGGTAAAGCCATAAAACTTCTTTTCTGTGGCAAGGATGCGCCCGTCGGTGAAGATCGGGGGAGCACCAAGGGTACCTAATGTTGCTGCCGACATTAACTAACATGTACGACTGCACGGAGGCATAACGGCAAATGGCGATTGTTATCTGCCGGGCAACCGATGCTCACCACATGAGCGATGTATACCGAGAAATGATGGAAGTCTGGATCCACCAATCCGCCACTTTGGCTCACCCACTAAAGTCGGTGCTGATCACCCGAATGAACAGAATTCTTCATTTTCGACTTTGCATCCCTGCATCGACCAAAACACCATGGATATTTCGAGTTCGCCCATCGAGATGCGTTTGAAAGCCGCTGTAGAGTATCTAGAGTGCTTTAAAAAAATAGTCAACCATCAGAAGGTAGAATTCATTCAATTCTCTATCTACTCCAAGTCACGGCTTGTGAATATCTTCAAAGCTGGCTGGAATCGGTGTAAGTGAATTTGATGGATTTTGGTGGGGAATTTTTCAATTGCGCTACCCAAAGGGGGGTGTTACTCAAAGGGGGGTGGGGAATGATAAGGGGGTGACTGTTGCAAAACCCCAAAATCTGTCACCCAAGTGTCGAAATAGGTTAGCGGCATGGACATCCCACCCCGCAGTACATTGCTCCATGTACTCGTGCTCCGCCCCACTTTTCTGGATTCCGGTTCACCTTCACCAGCCAAGCTGGTGCTGACGGGCCACTTAACCAGACTGGCCACCTAGCCACTTTTTCACACCTTCAAACCATTGTGAAAGGTGACTTGGGAGCGTCCTACCCGTGCCACGCCCCACTTTATTTGGGTCTCGGAAATCTCGCACCATCTAAAGATGGTGCTCACCACCGGTATAACCACACCACCGATATAACCAGAATTTCGATTCCTTGATCTTGGAATATTTCTCCATCCCCCCATCCGCCATAAATACTTTTGAGAAAATGGAGGCAAAGGTAAAAAGCGCCGTGGAGTACATTGAGAGGTTTCCCTGTGCGAAGGTGACAAGTGTCGCGCGAGAATTTGGAGTGCCACGTGGCAGATTGCGATATCGTCTACAGGGCCGTTCCGCCAAAACTGGCCAAAAGGCCACCAACACGAAGCTATCGCGGCCCGAAGAGGCTGCATTGTGTCGCTACATCGATCGTCTAGATGCCATCAATCTTGCAGTTCGCGCCGAGTTCGTCGCAGACGCCGCAAATCGCATCCTTCGTGAGCGATTTGGCCGGGGTGACGCCCCTGTCGTGGGACCAAACTGGACTTCTCGATTCCTCAAGCGTCATGGCTACCTTAAAAGACGTCAGAAGAACCTCCAGGCAGAGAGGCAAGCCTCCGAGGACCTGACACGTGTTCATCAGTACTTCCAGGCTTTGCAGCAAGTCGTTCAAGAGAATGGCATCCCACCCGAGGACATCTGGAACATGGACGAGACCGGCTTTCGCATCGGGGTCGGTAAAGACCAGCTGATTGTGACAAAACGAGCGAGAGCGCATTACTTTGGCATATCAGAGAACAGGGAGTCTGCGACCGCTATTGAAGCCATCTCGGCGAATGGAGAAGTCATCCCCGCGTTTCTGATACTCGCCGCGCAGATGCACATGGCTTCATGGTATCAGATTCCCGAGCTTCATCGTGACACAGTCATCCGGCCCACTCCCACCGGTTACTCGAACGATGAGATCAGCTTGGAATGGCTCCAGCATTTCAACAAGCACTCTGCGAAGAGCTCCAAAGGCTCGAGACGTCTGCTGCTCCTCGACGGCCATGGCTCTCATCACACCAGGCAGTTCATTCAGTATTGCGACGACAAGGGCATCATTCCCTTCGGTATGCCACCCAATCTTACCCATATACTTCAGCCTTTGGACGTCGTGGTTTTCCAGCCACTCAAACACTACCACGCCAAGGCCCTGGACGTCATGGTTCGGGACGGCCTCGTCAACATCACAAAACTCGAGTTTCTCTCCTGCATTCAAGACGTGCGAATGAGGGCTTTCAAGAAGGATACAGTCCGCTCCGCATTTCGAAAGACAGGAGTGTTTCCCTTTGATCCACAAGTAGTGCTTCGTGTTCTGGAAGCTCGGCAAGCGAAGAAAACACCCTCGCCCCAGCCCCGTTCGGGAGCCTACTCCTCGCCTTTCGAGACGCCATTGACTTTACGTCAGATCAACAAGGTAGCGGAAGAGCTTGGAACTCGAATAGAAGACGACGACAGCCTGGAACCCGGCTTCGCGCGGGATCTGAATCGATTCATCCGTGGATCTCTATCTTTAGCCACGGAGCTTGTGCAAACGAAAAGAGACCTAGGCCGGACCAGGATGGCGGAGAGGACACGAAAACAACGTAGGGCTATGAAGAACGTGCAGCTGCAGTCGGGAGGAGTGTTGTCGGTAGCAGAAGGGCGGCAAATGGTGAAGAGAAGGGAGGAAGACCAGGTTGCGAAGGCGAGGAAGGTGATCGAGGATGCGGAGAAAAAGACACGGAACGCTCGAAAGAGATGGTTTGAGGAAACGGCAAAAGAGGCACGTAAATGGAGGGCATCGGGGAAACTAGAAAGAGCGGAAGTGTGCGATTCCGACCGTGGGAAGCGTTGGTTGAAGCGATTTTAGTCCAAGGGGTCGAAATTCTGGTTATATCGGTGGTGTGGTTATACCGGTGGTGAGCACCATCTTTAGATGGTGCGAGATTTCCGAGACCCAAATAAAGTGGGGCGTGGCACGGGTAGTCGTTATTTCAGCCACTGACCGCCCGTTTCGCCTTTGATGGCGGTTTTGCGGTTGACATCAGCCGGGCGGAGGTGATGTCAAGCAAGGGCAGCGCGGTCATCGGCGGTAATCTGCGGGGTAATCCGCCGACCGCCCACCAAAACCAGAGCCTGTGACATCCGCTTGATGTAATGACCCTGTGAATGCCATCGTCCCTAACCTGCTGCGTTCGTCTCTTGGCTCGGACAATTTTTGCATCTCATTCGAAGTATCACCTTCAATTGGGGGTTTATTCCAGACTCGGCTTGATCCCCCTCTGAAGCTACTTTCTCGCCGACTTCGAGCCCGAAGATCGCCATGGCTCCCAAGAAGCGAATCGCCGTCATGACCTCCGGGGGCGACTCTCCAGGCATGAATTGTGTCGTGCGCGCCGTGGTCCGCATGGCAATCCACATGGGGTGTGACGCCTTTGCCGTCTACGAGGGTTATGAGGGACTCGTCCGCGGTGGCGACTACATCAAGAAGATGGAATGGGACGACGTTCGAGGGTGGCTGTCTGAGGGGGGAACGCTTATCGGGACGGCCCGATGCATAGCTTTCTACGAACGCCCTGGTCGCTTGACTGCTGCCAAGAACATGGTTTTAAATGGCATCGACGCCCTCGTCATCTGCGGCGGAGATGGATCCTTGACTGGTGCCGACAAATTCAGGACTGAGTGGCCTTCTCTGCTCGATGAGCTCATTGCCAAGGGCCAACTGTCAAACGATCAAATTGCCTCCTACCAGCACCTCAACCTTGTCGGCCTCGTGGGCTCTATTGACAACGATGTTTCTGGCACCGATGCCACAATTGGCTGCTATTCTGCTCTTTCCCGGATCTGCGAGATGGTCGACTACATCGAAGCCACCGCCTCTTCCCACTCGCGGGCATTCATCATTGAGGTTATGGGCCGCCACTGCGGGTGGTTGGCTCTGCTCGCTGGCGTTGCCACCGGCGCGGACTTCGTCTTCATCCCGGAACGCCCCCAAGATCATGACTGGCGCCGGGAAATGACTATCGTTGTTCGCAGGGTAAGTTCTAATGCCAGGATCACAGTCATGTTCCCTGCTGAAATATCTCCACAGCACCGTAAATTGGGCAAGCGGAAGACTATTGTCATTGTTGCCGAGGGCGCCCGCGACAAAAACGGAGCCAAAATCTTGCCGGAAGAAATTAGGGACTTGCTGGCAGACAAAGGCGAGAGCGGACTCGGCCTGGACACTCGTATTACGACTCTGGGTCACGTACAGCGCGGTGGAACGGCCGTCGCCTATGATCGTATGCTCGCCACCCTCCAGGGCGTGGAGGCCGTCAAGGCCATACTCGAGGCCACGTCTGACACTGAAACTTGCTTCATTGCTATAAAGGAAAATATGATTGTGCGAAAGCAACTGACGAAGGCGGTGCAATCTTCCAAAGAGCTTGCTGCTGCCGTTCAGGCCAAGGACTTCGAAAAGGCCATGTCGCTCCGAGATACCGAGTTCGCCGACCAATACAACTCGTACCTCACGACTACCAATATCTCTGCAGGAGACTGTAAATTGCCCGAGAGGAGTGTGAGCTGCTTCAATCCCTTTTATTTTTCAGGTGATCCATAACTTTGGGCCTGGCTTAACACCACGCAGCAAATGAAGATCGGCTTTATCAACGTTGGCGCCCCGGCTGGTGGTATGAACGCCGCCATGCGTGCCGCCGTAGCCTTTTGCATCAACCGAGGACATGAGCCTATTGCGATCCACAACGGCTTCGCAGGTTTCGCGCGCCATCATGACGATAAGCCATTAGGCGCTGTGCGCCCGTTTGATTGGCTCGAGGTCGATAACTGGGCCAGCAAGGGCGGCTCAGAAATCGGCACCAACCGCGAACTTCCGTCTGAGTCAGGCTTGGAACTGATTGCCAACTTGATTGAGCAGTACGAGTTCGATGCCCTCTTAATCATTGGCGGCTTTGAGGCCTTCCATTCTGTTTCGCAACTTCGCAAAGCCAGAGATGAGTTTCCATCGCTTTGTATACCCATCTGCCTTCTCCCTGCCACCATCTCTAACAATGTTCCCGGCACCGAGTACTCTTTGGGATCCGACACTTGTCTCAACGAATTAGTGAACTACTGCGATAAGATCAAGCAATCCGCCTCGGCTAGTCGTCGCCGTGTCTTCGTTATCGAGACTCAGGGAGGTCGCTCTGGCTACATTGCAACCCTCAGCGGACTCAACGTGGGAGCCACGGCAACGTACATTCCGGAGGAAGGGATCAGCCTCGAAATGCTCAACTCAGATGTCAAGCATCTCCAGGAGGTCTTCAAGCATGACAGGGGCCAGTCCCGTTTCGGACGTGTGATCCTCGTTAACGAGAAGGCTAGCAATGTCTACGATGCCAAGCTAATTGCTGGCATTATCAGGGAAGAGGCCCATGAACGCTTTGAAAGCCGGGAGAGTATACCCGGTCATGTACAGCAGGGGGGCATACCCTCCCCGACGGACCGATGCCGTGCAGTTCGACTGGCCATCAAGTGCATACAGCACCTCGAAGACTTTGGCCGCAATGCACACAACCAGGTCAAGAAGGATCCCCGCAGCACAACCGTCATTGGCATTCAGGGATCCGAGGTCGTTTTCACCCCGATGAAAGAGCTGGAAGAACAGGAAACTGACTGGTCAAACCGCCGCCCCAAGATGGCGCATTGGTTAGGCATGCGGGAGGTGGCGGGCATTCTGAGTGGCAGGCCTATCTACCCCAAACCCGAGAAGAGCCTCACGGGACTGATCGCCAAGGATGTGAAACGTGGCTTAGCATGACGAATCCCGTGGTAGCTGGTAGGAATTAATGAATGAATGAATCTATTCCGCCCGAGGAACTACACCCTAGCGGACCTAGACGTTTAGCTGCCGGTGGTTCTTTTATTGTGTCTCAACCACCCAAAAGCCCCACGGTTCATACGTTATACTTCAACATTGGTTGGAATGGCTTGAAGGCCAATTTCTCTAAGTGTTCAGCGTCCCATATTCGGTGGCTGAAGCATGGTCTGTCGTCGTGTGAAACTATTTGATGCCAATGATCATTGGTTAGCGGTCCTATATTCATTATTATGCCTGCTCTCTGTCGAGCCTTCCCGTGGCAATTGCGAACTTGACCGCCGCTCTAACTGCTTGCACGTCTGGTGCCCAATGCTCTGGGTCGTGAACTGTTTTGCCTCCGCAAAAGTATGACTAGTACCCAATGTTCACTCTTGCGCAGTGATACAATGCCTGGCGTTCTGCAGTCCATCTCTTGCATCGAAGGAGGAAGTGCTCTATGGTTTCTGGTGCCTTGGCCGCAGTCACGCGTGTCGGATGCAGCTGCCTCGATGTTATCACACACAACGGAGGCAAAGATAGGTGGAGACTCAGAGGACTGGACATTCTTGTATTCTCTATTCTAGAGGTAGAAACCTACTACTCTTATAGCTGCGTGTATAGAAGAGAGAGGCTTCCAAGGGGGTGTAAGAGAGTCATGAAGCTGCTTCAGGTTCGTCCCATGTGAAAGCTTTCTTTACTATCCCATACGATGCTCTGTGCTCTATGTGACAGCTGCCGCCTTCGAGGCAGCTGGGACCCCAGTACGTTCCATCCACTGTATATATGCCACTAGGGCGTTATCTTCATCAGCTGTCAACGCAGAGGGACGCCCCTGGCCCCGGGCAAAGGGGTTTTCTAGAGGGCGTATAGCCCTCTCTACAGCACCTCGGTTCACCCTGTACCTGGAAGCTGCCTTGTGGATGGAAAGGGGGGTTCGTTGGGGCGTTGTAGAGCGGCGCAGAGCGGCTCTGGGCGGTCGACGAGAGGCAATGACGGCTCGCGCGGCAGCTAGAGCATTCTCATTGGGCGTCATACTTAAATCAAAAGTTTTGGATTGCTCCAGATCAGATTAGGCTGAGCGATTAATCGCACGATGGAGAGAATTGAGAGAGTCGTCCAGAAAAAGGCGCTGTCACGGATTTTTTGTGATGTCACGGATTTTTGTGCCAACTAAAAGGCGAAAGACTTTTAGTTGGCTGCCGTGGCCCCACCACGCTTAGACCAACGGGTAGCTCCGTTTGTGGCTGCTGGACTCCGTCATGGGCCACGTGGGAAGCGGGGCCGGTCTCTTTGGCATGCGATTCTTCCTTTCTCTTCTTCGCGGCCCGAGCGGCAGCTAGCTGATCTAGCCGCTTTTGGGTCATGACCTCCTTCTGTCCGTTCTTTGTGGAGGTCCAGCTTGGGCTTCTCCACTTTCCGACATTGATTCAGTTTCATCCGATTCGTCAACGTGGACGACTTGAGCTGAGGATGGATATTGCGTCTGCGGAGAGGAGCCTGCCGCTTGGGACTGGGCCAAATGTCGCTCTACCGCTCTGGCCAACTCGGAAGGAAGCTGCGATAAGTCCATCGTTTCCGGTTGATCCCGTTCAACGGTCCCTGTGCCCTAAGGGGGAGAGAGATCAAACTGTAAGGCGCACAATCACAATAACAGAGAGTGAAGAACGGGGACCAGATGATACGATTGTTGATCTCTGACGAGCTCTTCCAGTGCTGTAAGATGACACTTTTATACCCGCACGAGGCTGTCCAGCCTCGTGTTTCAATGCAGATTGTCCAACCCAGCCAATATTCGGAATCGTCCAGCCGTCCACTCCAGCCAAGCACTTCAGGCGCGTGACAGCCCGACCTCGTGACGAAGCTTTAGCCTTTTGTGACTCTTCACTGCCGCAAACGCTTTTTCTTTCTCCCTTGATTCAGGCAGCGGTCGAGCGGTCAAATCAGGAAACGAGGCCTGCCCGGCGGAATACTTACCCCGATACTCCTCTAGCCAGAGCTCCCGGATAAGTTTCGTGACCCCTGGGATCCATGCTCGCTTCTCTTCGTCTGTCCAGGTCTCGACATACCACTGGCTTTTGAGCGTCGGATCCAGCGAGATCGCGGCGTAGTATGCTGGTGTCTGGTCTGCTTTGTTGAAGTAATGCTCGGCTTTGCGCCAAGACGCTTCTGCCGAAGCCGCGAGAAATGCATAATCGTCAGCTTCGGCGGCGGCAGTAGCAGCTTCTGCCCCGCGACTGGCTTTTCTCCGAGTGGCCGCCCTATGAAGTTCTTCAAATATTATTTTGGCCTGCTGAATCTCATTGAGCAGCCAGTCGAGCGTTTGGAAATGATCCGCCAGCGATGAGTTCCTGCCTTCCGTCGACAAGGTCCCGTCGTAGAACGTCTCCAGTTGATCGTGGAGATGCGCGAGCTCTGACCACTGCTGCTCGGATAGGCGGTCTTCAGCCAGGCATTTCTGGTTTTGGCCAGCCTCATATTGGTCACAGAAGATTTGAATCCTTTCTTTCACTTGAGACAGATCGACATGAAATACGAGTTTCATCGTGTTTGCTGGCTTTGGATCAGCTGCTGCTAATTAGCCTGAATGATCCGTTCGCTCCCATACAGTCAGGCGGAGACAACTTTGAACTGACCTCCAAGCCGTCGAACTCCGATAGGTCTCCTCCACAAGCGATTGACCGAAAGAATTGACGACGCTGAGGACTGGCTCGAATACACCTAATGATGTTATGAAGTCTTCCAATCGCCCCACGCTTTCGCCAGAGCTCTCGGATCTGGGCCATGTCACCCTCTGTGTACGCGATGTTTAAATCTCTGCAGATCTTCTTACTGTCCTTCCCGATCAAGAAGGCCTGCGCACAAAGATTTACTATGTGTCCAAAACAGCGGAGTCGTCTGCGTCGTCGCTGTTTTTCCGACATACTGGGATAAACGGCGCGCAATACGGAGTCAACACAAACATCGTTCGACGATGCGTTGTCGGCCATGAAATATCCGACTCGATCTGTAATTTTGTAGTCCTTGATGATCTGGAGCAGTACTTCGGCCATGTTTTCTCCCGAGTGTTCTCCTTCGACTTCCCGCATCGCTAGAACAGAAGTTCGACGCGATCCGGATTCGTCTATGAAATGTGGGACGACCCCCAACACTGCCAGGTAGTTGGGCGACGTCCACAAATCAAATGAGAAAGAAATGGAGCTCCGGCTGTGAAGCATGTCCTGCCGTAGCTTCTCCTTCTTCTCCTCAAAAGAAGCTTTAACCCAGTGGCGAATGGTTGACGCTGCTTTGGGGAGGAAATTTGCCAGGGGTGGAAACAGATAGAATAGTAGGTCGTGGAAATAGTCGTTCTCAACTTGAAAAAAAGCAATATGACAGCACACAAGCCACCGAAAAAGCACCTCCTTGAACCGATCCAGACGACGTGAGAAGATGATTGACTTCACGTTTTGGAAATCGGATATCGAGGATTGATCTGAGTCGACCGAGTCTCTTCGGAAACGCTGGTGTTCTCCCGTCGATTTATCAATGTCGTGTTTCGTATGGAGGTGGTCCAGCGCAGTGGAATTACCGCTCGAGATAGCCGGGAGGTCTTGTTGTCGGCGCTGCTTCTCGCAGAGATAGCAGTACTAAAAACGTCTCCCGTCTCGCTTCGACTTCAAGTCTTCACCGTACATCCAAACGACGGAAGTGCGCCTTTTTTTTTTTTTTTACTTTGGACCTCTCGCTAGTACAGCACAACGAATATATTTCTCTCTCCGAATCGTGAGCTCATTGGGTCGAACCAAAGCGTCCGGGTCGCGACGTTTGTGGATATTTTCGGGGGCAAGGATAATGTCATCGGACCAAGGATGCGAACCACTCAATTGTATTCAACCCAGTTGAGCTCGTTGACAAGAACTGTCAATTCAATTCAATCAACAGCAGCTCGGATTAACTAATTGATCTATCAATATAATGTTTCAGTGGATTGAATGGATTGAATAAGTGCTCTTTAGGGTAGTTTTGTCCCATGAAGACTTTCGTCGGAGAAAGGTTGGGGACCAAGTTTCGCATAACTTGGACCCTGGCTTTCGTCGGGAGCTAACCCCAACGTAGACTAGCCAAGCACAAGACTGCCCGCAGGTAAAACAAACGCGCTTTTCGCGATTCTAGCTCGAGATCGCGTTCTATCCACATACTGTCATCGGAAACAAGATGGAACCCCCTGCCGGCTCCACACGTGATGGTTGCGATACCATTTCCCCCGCTGCGTGCTTGCCAGGCTGCTTGACGACTTTGACATCCCCCGCAGGACCGGAAAAGACGAAAGAAGACACGCTGCACCAACATTTATGGCGCTGTTTCCCCGAGTATATCTGGTCTCAGCGTGCTCGTGACACGCCGTCGTGGGTCTGGAGCTTCGGCTACGACATACAGAGGTCCGACGGGAGTCGAAGGTGGGTTTGCCAGCGCTGCATCCGAAACAAGAATCCTCGACCGAAACATTTTGCGGAAAAAGGCATACAAAACGCGAATGATCATTTATTCAAGGATCATGGAATCTGCGCTCCACCAGAAAAGACGAAATCGGCAGCACAGAGAAAAGCAGAGAGATCGAAAGACAAGGAACAGAGGTCGATTGCTGATGTCATGAAGCTCGATACGAGCGATCCACGTGAGCGAGCTATCGCAAACGACCTTGTCAGTGGGTTCGACCGCAAGCGCTTCCAACGACTCTTGCTTGAATGGATTGTGGAGGAGAACCATTCCTTCTGCGTTTGCGAGCAGGAAAGATTGCGCAGGATCTTCGAGTACCTCAATCCACTGGTGAAAATAACCAATGCCAATATCACCAGGATGTCTGTGCGTCACAAAGTCGTATCCGCATACGAGACACACAGGGAAAGGATAAAGGAAGTCTTGAGGCAATCCGGCGGCTTGATACACATCTCCTTCGACGGCTGGAGGTCGGGAAACAGGCACAGTCTGTATGGTGTTTCTTGCTTCTTCAGGGACGAGACCAGCCAGCCCCGTAAGTTGGTGCTTGGCGTTCCGGAGATGAGGACACGCCACTTTGGCGGGAATATTGCAGCTGAGATCCTGGACGTGTTGGATGCATTTGGGATCAAGGATCGTGTCGGCTACTTCACTCTCGACAACGCAGAAAACAACGACAAGGCCATGGAAGTGATAGGCGGCGAGCTTGGGTTCGTCGGGTCTAGGAGGCGTGGGCGCTGCTTTGGCCATACCCTGAACTTGTCAGCCAAGGCGCTGCTCTTCGGCCACAATGTCGAGGCTTTCGAAGAGCAGCTGTCCGGCTCAGCGGCCTTGTCCGAGGCGGAGCATACGCTTTGGCGGCGCAAAGGGCCTGTGGGGAAGTTGCATAATCTAGTGGTCGATGTCAGGAGGTCAGACCCGCTCACCTACTTGCTGCGCAGTATACAGCGTACCGAGTATGACTTGTCTCCAGACATCAGAACCAGGGCGCGCAAACCGTTGGATTTGATCATCGACAATGACACGCGATGGCTTTCTCAGCTATACATGATCAGGCGGGCTCTCCAACTTCGCCCATATCTCGAACAGCTCGTCTTGAAGCACCGTCAACAGTGGGAACAGAGCAACAAATCGAGAAAAACAGGTAACGTGAGGAAAGCAGCCAAGGTGCCTCGCATCTGCTTGGAGGACAATCAGCTCACATCCAAAGACTGGGAAGTCCTCGAGCACCTGGCCAAGCTTTTGGGATACCTACTATGAAGATGCGATCAAGACGCTAGAGGGAGATGGTCAGCAGCGCAAAAGGAAAAGGGGCTGGACGGGGTCGTATGGGAACATCTGGGAGGTCGTGCAGGGGTTCGAGTTCATCCTTGATGTCCTCGAGGAATACAAGCGACTGGCGGCAGACCTCCCTGACTCGGAGCATTTCAGGATCAACGTCAACCTGGGCTGGGAAAAATTGAATAAATACTACTGCAAGCCGGATGAGACGCCGATTTACTATGCGTCTTTGGCGCTCCACCCAGCCTTTCGATGGGGCTATTTCGAGAATGAGTGGAAGGTGTCACGGGCTGCGCCCGGCATGGTGGACCCGGTTGTACCGGGTCCGGAGGTTCGTACTCCACCACCGGCTCCGCCTTGCGGAGCCGGTTGCTGTACCAACACTGTGTGTGTATATAACTTCGAATTCGAGGCTTCGCCTCGAATTCTCTTTCCTTTCTTCCCTAGCTCTAGATAGACAACATATAGGCACCTGCTTGTTGAACAAACTCCGGGCCAGCCCCTTACAGAAGGACAGAGAGGACTGGATCAAGGTGGCAAAGCAGATGATCCGAGAGGTGTGGGAAACGGTCTACCGCCCGCTCCCAGTTGGGCGAGGCGCCGTGGCCGAAGAGCCAGCCCCTAAGCGGCAGAAAAGGTATTATAACCCATTTCAAGCATTTTGCGAGAGCGGCCGATCAGCATCTCGGGGCACATCGATCATCAAAGACGAAGAGCCGGGACCTGACCGTTCCGATCAGGACGTCGACGAGCTCGAGTTATGGCAGTCCTCAGCAGAAGACGGGGACAGCGATATCAGGGACCCGCTCTCATACTGGCACGAGCGCAGGCGGCGATACCCTCGGTTGTCACGGATGGCGCTAGACTTTCTCACAATCCAACCAATGTCAGCCGAATGTGAGAGGCTATTCTCAGCAGCAGGTCGCATGGTGACTCCGCTACGCAGCCAGCTTGATGCCGAGACTATTGGGATGTGCCAGGTCTTGCGATCATGGCTTAGAGCTGGAGTGATAGATGACCTGGACGTGATGCTTCTTCCTTGTGAAGAGAGCAGTGACCACACAGAGCCAGGCGAGAAATCTTGGGTAACAGAGTCTCTAGAAGAGACAGCGGAGGACAGGTATCTCCTGGATTGGGATTAGCTTTGTCGAGCAGGACCTAGTTCAACCAGTGTCCATGCCACTCAATTTGACCTTCAGTTGATCAACTCAATGACAAGTTTTCGCTAGCCTGATCAACTCAATGCCACGGACGCAAATTATTGAATGGATTGAGTGGTTCGCATCCTTGGAGGTAGTAGCATTCTGAGTAGAAGTGCTTGAGACCGCAGAGGCAATTGGGCTTTCCCCTTTGGTTGGTGTGGTTGGTTGTTGGTGAACGGGCCGTGCCAGATGCATTGGGTTCCCCTTCACCTTGGAACATGGAAAATGCACATTTGGTGTCGGAGTTGTTGGTGGTTGATCGATACGATCGCTCGAAGATCTCACTGATCTTGATCCTGTCAGGGAAGGTCCTTTGCCATTCGTCATCCGAGTTGGATAAGGCATTAGCTTCCATCTGATTGATCCAGACATTGGAGAAAGTTGAGTCAACTGAGTTCATAGCTCTGAGAAAATGACGAGTTGGGCGCAGGCCTTTTACGTCGGGTAGGTCAAGATTCTTGGCTTCGTTCAGCACGACTTGCCACCTCGAGATCCACTCCTCGACTTTGGACCGGCCAACTGCTTTGAGCGTTGCATAGTATCGATCCGTGACTTCACTCTCCCGGGCCCAGTCAGTTGGTTTGACTCGATTCTTCAGGATTGTGAGTTCCTTTGCCACGTCGTCTTCTTTGGCGATAATATCGTAGTATCTGCCAACTGTCTTGACGATGTGTTCTTGCAATTTTGCGAGTGTCTTAGTTTTGTCCTTGTAGGTTTGGAGCTGGCTTCGATGTCGCGCCTCAAGGATCTGAAACTTGGTAAGGCTTTCTCCTTGCAATTCATGAATGCCGATGGCATTTTCCTGGACGTCTCCTGGAGTTGGCTCAACTGGTGGCGCTAGGGCTGGTTTGTGCGCAACGGCAGGATCGAGGTAGTCCCAGATTTGTTGATTATTCGCGAATTTGCGAACAATGCTGATCCATAGATCCCAATTACCGGAGCCTTTGAGGGTAACCTGGGAAGAGACTTCGAGGTCGTCAGCAGCCATTTAAGCGTGCTTACTGTTGGTGAGGCAAACGCAGTGGAAGTGACGTGTGTCGTGAAACCCGGCTTAGCAGACCGGGCTCATAACTATCACACAACGAGGCGCACAAGGAGCATGGATGACTGAGCGGCAATCGGGCAGAAGATCCCCTGTGAATCGGGCAACGAAAGACTCTTGGGCTCTATTTAGTGAATGACTTCTATCACTCTTATATACATGATAGAGGGACTGAATGCAGCTGCTGCCTGCAGGCAGCAGCTCGATTAGCCGTGACTGCCTACCAGGCAGTAGGCAGCATCGTGAATGAGCGTCTTAATATTGACAAGCCCACTGAAAACAGTACTGACAAGCTGCTATGCCACCCGCCATGACAATCTGTGAATGTGGTGGACTTCGTAACAATGTGGTGAACGTCGCAAGATCCTCCGTTGCTCTCATCTGAGCAAGTATGTTGTAAGCTTCGTCCTCAGGCTGCGTAAGAAGCGTTTTAATAAGATCTTTGTATCTCCGGAGCTCGTTCTCGAGATTCCGACATCTTCCACACCCACGAACTGCATACGCACATTCCTTGTTTTTCTGGGTGCACTTTCCACAGCTAGGCCGTACACCGTCGCACTGAATACGCTTGTTGGTTTCCGAGTTTAGCCTCTTTTCGACCTGAACATATCGTACTCACTTTCGTCCTCTTCCGCCTGCAAGCTTCACAGGCAAATCGCGTGATCGACCGCTTGGGAGTCAATGGCTCAGGCGCAAGAAGCGTCAAAGCCCTCCCCTGCGGTGCTGGCGCAATGGCTACAAACTTGTTACCCTGTCTGTGAGTCATACCGTTCATGATTAATAGATAGAGGGTAATGCTCGATGAGAATATAGGAGCTGGACGGAGCTCCTCTTTGAATATGGTCACGTTGCGATCTTCCGAGGCCTCGGCACAGTATTATGACGTCGTGCCAAATCTTGCCTGGGGAAAACGGTGGACACGAGTAAAAGGGACAGCACACCGTGCCAACGACTATTGGTCGCACTCTACCGGTGAACAAATTGACCAAGCCAGCGGGCTCGAACAGAATGCCACTGGATATTTTTGAACAGCTTTCGGGCGATAAACCGTCGCATGTGCGAAGTGGCACCTGCTTTGACTGGATCGAGCTTGCTGCGAGGGATGTGAGGCATAGGAATATCTCTTCCGAAGATGAGGGCTTGCAAGTGAGACGCTCTTTGCCGCGCGAGCTACCATCATCGCCACTCGGGCAATGCCAGTACATGCGCGGTAGCCCTATGCCGCTCCAGCATTGAGTATGGCCGGGACGCGGTAGCTTGAACTAGGTGAGGCTACACCCAAACGGGCCACCCCAAATGATGGGTCAGCGCTTCTCCGAAAATTCCCTGGTACTCACTCACGTATTTTGTTGTAGAACTCTCCGTCGTCGGGTGTTTTCTCACTCGCATATTCTTCGATCAAGTCTCTTTTCGCCTCTTCGCTGATATCTTGGGCAAATCAGCAACATCCTTGTACTTTCTCGAATTCACAAACCTGGAAGATACAAGTCGACAATCCAGCGGATATCTGGACAGTTGAGCGCTTCCCTGGCTGCCACGACTCGATGCCGTCCGCGAAGGCACTGTGGGCGGAATCCAGGGGAGAATTCTAAACTTGGAAACCCTGAATCGCCTTGGATCAGGGCGACTGATAGGTGGGCGCCCACCTATCAGTCGCCGGCATCAAGCCACGGTCTGCCTTGGCGACGAGCACTGCGCACTGTGCACTCTGGCGCTTTAATCTTCAAGCCCTCGCCTAGGTTCTTTCTGCAGCATCATCGCCCGCCGTGGTCAGGCCATCCAAATGGGGCATTTTCATCTGACGACGCGATTGAATTGGGGCGGTTCTGCGCGAGCCGCTGTCAGCACTTCTCTGGCGTACCCGAAGCCTCCACTTCGTCATTGACTGTCCTCGGCTCACCTCCTGCTTGCAACGTTGGCCACCAGTGTCCAGTCTAGCAGATGCCAAACCGCCCAATACCGATATGTTGTCCGCAACCTGCGGACTGGAAATGAATGAGAGAAATGATCTATTGATGCTTGTCTATCTAGCTACAGATGTGATGATGATCCGAGTCTATATAGACTCAGGCGACGGAGTCGCCATATCCATGGAACCTTCCAGATCCCACTGGAGTCCTCCAACATGATACAACCGTCAAATTGTGCCTTGTGCGGCTCTGCGACGGCCGTCATCCGCTGAAGCCATGCCCAAGTCTGTTTGCGTCGTTGGTGAGTGGCTGCCTCGAAAATACCTCGAGCGACAATCGCAAAACCGCTTACCAAGGACACTTGAATCGCACAGGCGCCGGCCCCTCTGGCCTCGCCGTAGCCAAGGCGCTTTTGCACAATGCGCCAAAAGGGACCTTTAACGTCAGCGTCTTTGATCAAGAAGCCGCCATCGGCGGTCTTTGGCCGACGAGCCCGGCCGACGGCCAGCGTCAGATCCATCCCCTGATGCTTGCCAACCAGAGCAGGCACACGATGCACTTTAGCAACCTTGCCTGGAACGACGAGGCGCCCCATGTGCCCCGAGCTTGGCAGGTCGGCCTCTATCTGGAGCGCTACCATGAACGATTCTTAGCCGGTAACCCGGCCTTCATACTCCGACTCGGCACCCGCATCATCGGCGCAGAGGTTCTCCAGGATGGCTGGAGTATCGTGCTTGAGGCCAATGGCAAGCAAGAGACCGCGCGCTTTGACTACCTTGTGGTAGCTTCAGGGCATTTGGGAAAGCCCATCATTCCGCCCAAGATCATCTCTGAGCCGCGGGTCGTCCCCGTCATCCACAGCAGTCAGTATCGCAATCTCAAGGCCCTGTTGGGCGAACAACCTGCTCGTAAAGGCAAGATTCTCGTCGTAGGTGGCCAAATGTCTGGAATTGAGATTGCTGGAACCATTGCCGCCCATCTGTCGTCGGCCATCAACTCGCCCGACAAATCCGACGTGGCCGGCATTGACCACTACTCTGTCCATCATGTCGTTCAGCGACCGACTTGGGTCTTTCCCACTTTCACCACGCCCGAAGTAAGTAATTGCCGATATATCGACTCTTCAGCATGCTGAATGCAGACAGCCCGGAGCCGCGGCTGCGCCCTTTCTGCCGCTCGACTTTGCTGCATACAATGCCAATAACCGCCCGCTTCCCTGGTAAATACGCAGGGCCACATTAGCGAAGGCGGTGCAAAGCTCGTCAATGGCATCTTCGAGATAAGTCTGGGTACGGATCAGTCCGTCTTCTCCAGGCAGTTGCAGGTCGACGACAAGGCCAAGAGTGAGCCTGCTTACCTCGCCATCAGCGACTGGTACTGCGACTTTGTGCGCACCGCCGGCGGTGCATTTAAGATTTCTCACGTCAGCGGGCAGCCTCTTGTCCAAACCGCCTGGTACTTGCAACTCTCCCCTGTAAAAACTCCTCGCCTTCCCGAGCTGTTAGCAGCTTGATTGTGCGGGGTAATTTTACAGGCCACCCAACCACGCTTTCGCCTTTGGGGCCCTACCGGGGCCCTGGCTCTTGTCAGAAACTGGGGTTTCTGTCACCTTCCAACGTCACAGAGAGGCAG
>KQ030614.1:11164-29181 GCA_000956045.1 Hirsutella minnesotensis 3608
GTGGAATCGGACGAGTGCGCGTGTGGACAATCGGCGGAAACGGTGGTACACTTCCTCTTTCGATGCAGAAGATGGACGGTGCAACGAGAGATCATACTTGGATATGCGCGCGGAAAGGTGGGAGACGTGTCTTTCTTCCTAGGAGGCAAGGCAGAGTCGGACGACGACAAATGGCAGCCTGATATGGGGGCTGTGCGTGCGACGATACAGTTCGCATTGGCGACAAAACGCTTCAGTATGGACCGTTAACGGGCCATGTACTGATCAAGAGAAAATCATACTAACACAACAGCCTTCAACTTGGCAGACCGCGCTTCAGTCGCTGAAGGTAGGACGCTGAACACTTGGAGAAACTGACCTTAAAGCAGGCCTGTCATGCAAAAGCGATCGAGGCTGGATATGGATGAGGAGACGTGTGGGGCTTTGGGCGAGATGGGACAAGTGTACAGAAAGTACGTAGCTTTGCGTAGTGGCCTTATAGGGGAACCCTCCGGGCGTAATACACATAATAATAATTGTGCGACCAGTTATACATTTGTCTTAGTAAGCAATATTTTAAGGCAATGGTATTGATCGCAAAGTCGCGTTTCAGTGGTGTTGCCGCGGTTGGCGCCTGCACACTACGTGCAAAGCTCGCAGAGCCTTTGCCAAAGTTGTCAGAAATACGGATGGCAATTTCACGGATAGGAGCAAAAATATAGCAAGTAATTCGGTTCTTCCATTGTTCTTTTTTCCTCTTTTCTTCTCTAGAGGGAAGAGGGTCGGTCTCTTGTATATCCCAGTGTGGCTACAGCCTTGACAGTGAGGATGTACATGAGGTTGACAGTAAGGCTGACAGTGAGGCAGTGAGTGTGGCTGTGATGCCGACACAGCCAGTCCTTCCATCCAATGCGGCTGTATCCGACAGTTACAATCTGACAAAAGTCTACTCGTGAACTGCGTGCCACGATCGCTGACGATGGCACGAGTTACACCATGATGCTGCACCACATTCCGCAGCAATGCCCTTGCCGAGGCTTCCAGCCGTGATATCCTTCAAAGACTCTAAAACGACACTCTTCGACAGTCTGTCTGTCACAACCATAAGGTTAATCGAATCGTTGGACTTGGTTGGTGGAAGGTCTGTGACAAAATCGATCGACAGTTCCGACCAGATCCGGTCGGGGATTGGCAATGGCTTCAGCAACCCACGACGCTTCTCTCTCCAAATGTTACTTCGGCCACACACATCACAGTTCCTGACGAACTGGCGCACATCCGCGTCCAGGCCTGGCCAGTAAAACTTACGGCTCAACAGGGACTTCAGCATGTCCCGTCCGGGGTGTCCTGCAAGCGTTGAGTCATGCGTCTCTTGCATGAGCCGGGTGCGCAGGGGTTCGTGGCTAGGGACCCAAATTCGCTCCCGCCAGCAGAGCCGCTGTCCGTCATCGATTGAGCATTCTGACAGCATCACTGGGAGACCCCAATGCGACGGAAGGCGTCTCTCGCCTTGTCGTACGGCCTTATGAATGAGCCAATACCGATTGTGTCGCTTGAGGTCTTCATCCCATAATTTCTGCAATTCTGGATCCGAGAAGGGGTTCTCGATTGAGTCATCTTGGTCTGCTGCTGCGTCGTCGGGTTGATCCATGTCGCCCTTGGTGACATAACCGCTCTAGACATAACCGCTCTTGACTTTTGTCACTAGGCCACCCTTATTACGTTGCAGCAGCTGAACGAAACGTCCTCGTAACCGATCATCTTCGGCGCTGTGCGGCATGTCCTGCTCTCGTCGCGACAGCGCATCCGGTACGACGGCTTCTTTGCCCGGTCGGTGCTTGATGGTGAAGTTGTATCGCGATAACGTCTCAGCCCATCGTGCCTGACGTTCACTCAGTTGCTGCTTCTTGGTGAAGTAGCGGAGGTTGAGATGATCCGTCCAAACGGTAAAGGACTTGACACTCCTCCCCAATGCTCCAGGCAGCGAATGATCGCCAGCAGCTCTTTGTCGTGAATTGGGTAATTGCATTCCGCCGGTGCGTTTTTCTTTGAGAAGAAGGCTACAGGCCGCATGATACCGTCATCGCCCTTTTGCGAGAGCGCCCCTCCTGTGACATAACCGGATGAATCCGTCTCCACGATCGTCTCTCTATCTGGATCCCATTGCGCGAGAACCGGCGCACTGGTTAGAAGAGCCTTCAACTCCTCGAAGGCATTGTCGCACTCCTTGGTCCACGCAAATACCGCATCCTTCTTTGTTAACGCCGTTAGAGGCGCGGCAACGTTGGAGAATCTGGGGATGAATTGCCGGTAATAGTTGGTAAACCCCAGAAAACTTCTGACGCCCTTTACAGAACGGGGTCGTTGCCACTGCTGAATTGCCTGCACCTTCTCCGGGTCCACGCGGATACCTTTTCCCGGCTTCGACGATGAAGCCTAGATACTTGACACTCTTTGCCTCAAAGTCACACTTGTCGATGTCAATCTGCATCCCTGCATCTCGCAGTCGTGCAAGGACCTGCTGACTTTGCTCCGATGGTCGGCGAGCGAACCGCTCGAATAGACCAAGATGTCGTCAATGTTAGCGGAACAGGACTCATCGAGGAAATCTCGCAACGTGTGGTTGATGTAACGCTGAAATGTAGCCGGAGCACCCGTCAATCCAAACGGCGTGACAAGCCATCCGTACAGTCCGTAATGTGTTCGGAATGCCGTCTTCCACTCGTCTCCCTCCTCAACGCGAATCTTGTGAAATGCCGCGATAACGTCGGGTTTGGTCAGCTTGTCCAACTAATCCGACTACTATTTATCGCAGAAAGTTCATCGTCTGAGTGGTCCTCTCGGTCTGACCATCAGTCTGCGGGTGGGAAGCTGTGCTGACACGACGCTTGCACTGCAGTGAGCGGCAAAAAGTCGCCCGGATCTGGGCTGTAGATAAACTACCTCGGTTGCTGACGACGCCGTCCGGAGCGACGTACGTCTCTACGCAACCCGGGCCAGTAGTACTGCAGGCGTATCCGCTTGCACGTCTTGGTTCCGCCTTGATGGCCAGCAACCTCTTCGTCGTGAAACAACATTGATATCTCGTTTCTCAAGCCTGCAGGCTTGAAGTTCCTAAGAGCTCGAAGAAACAAATTTTGACTATTTAAATTGGTCCTATCACATCTAATCCTTCAAGACTAGGCGCCCTGATAAAGCCTCTGCCTGTTCTTTCGAGATGTGCCTTCCACAGCCTCTGAATGGCTTCTCGGAGCTCGCTCCATGAAAGGCACCTTTTCGGAAGGCTCTGATCCACAGTGAATCCATCGCCAACAGTGTCTGCGCCAAGCAGCTTGGAAAACTTCCCCCAGCGCAGGGTAAACCCAGTATCATGTCCTGAATCGTCCCCGAAGAAGCAGAAAATAACAGTCCGGCAAGCGGGAATTGACTCAAGAACTGTCTCTAGAGTGCGTATGCAGTTCAATTCAGTGCGAAAGAGAATGTCCGGGAAGGCGACAGTCTGCAGCCGTTGAAGACCCGTCGATCGCAACAAGCCTATCGATGGAGCGGAAACAAACACAGTATCCGCAACATGGTTGATCCAGCATCCTCGTCTGCTATTGCCAAGAATGCCGAATTTGAAGTCACCAATTAGCTGAAGACTTTCTCTAGATTCTTGGCATACCCCAAGTAAAGCAGGTGTTGGGTATCGACGTTGAAGCCGGATCGCGGGTTGTCCCTGCTCGGTCTGCACACACTTGCACACTAGAAAACGTCCGCTAGTATATAGCGCTAGGCTATAAGCTACGCTTATAAGTACGCGTTTTGTACTTATAAAGTAGCTATAATCTCGTTCTTCTAGTTAATAGCGTAACTAGCCTTAGTAGCTAGCGTATAGACTTCGCAATTTACGCTAGCTAGCTATATTTTAGTAGTAAAAAATTATTCCCTAACTTCCTTAAAATTATAAGGCGTTTACTAGTCTTTATTCCCGTTAATTTAAGGCTTTTTTAGTATTATTAGAAGCTTATTAACTTTATAATACTTACCTAGCTTAATAATTAAAGCTGGAGGTCTATCTACGTTAGTAGGGATAATACTAGCTACTTAGAAGCTAGCCTAAATATTACTTTAAGAGAATACCTTTTTCGAGGCTTCTTTATAAGCTCGAATAAACCGCTACTTTTAGTATAGCGCCGTAGCTTAGAAATTAACGAAGTTAGTAAGCTACTAGCGATAGTACTCCTTTAATAGACTAAAGACTCTAACGTTAAGCGGCTAGGTAATATAGGAAGAGTATAAGGGTAAGAAAATTAAGTAAATCTATATTTTAAAAGTAGTATATATAAATTATAGTATTATATAAGCCGAAGAGCTATTAAGGACTAAGATCCGCTAAAGTAAAGTAATTAGTAGCGCTATTTCTAGGATAAAGATAGTCTTTAACTACTTTAAAGCTAGCTCCGCGTTAGACTAGCCGCTAAGGCTTATACTATATCGCTAGTTAGGGAATTCCTCTAGAAACTACTACCCTTAAAGGTTCGAGCCCGTAAAGATTACTAAAAGCGTTAGTTTTTAGCCTATAAAGCTTATATACTTTATAATTATAACTTACTCGCCCGGGCTACTTTTAGTCCGGGTAGTATACTTAGTTAGGCTAGAGCTAAGTACTTTCCTAGTCTATATATCGGCCTTAGTAACGCTAGTCTCGTCTATATTATAGATTTTAGTTAAGCTAACGCCTTTAGCCTTAATAAGTATATTAAGATTACTATAGAAGGCCCGGAACTTCTCCTTTATAGAAGATAGCGTTCTTAGGGTATTAATACCTCGCGAGACCTTTATTTTAATATCCGGATTACGCTATAAGAAGCGCTCTACCTAGTACTTACCGATAGGACGGTCGTTACTACCGAGGCTCGCGATATACTATATAAAGGCGGTTACTTTACGCTTCGTTAGAGGCCGGCTAGCTATCTCTTCCGCTAGAATCTACTCCGTAAGCTCTTACTCTTGCCTTAGGCTTAGTCTTTAAAGGTTTTCTATCGCGGCTTATATTAGCATAGCGCCTTTAAGCCGGCGTCGTAAAGTAAACCGCGGTAGACTCTAGTCGCGCGCCGCGTACGCGATTAAGTTACCTTCCTATACTATAATTACAGCGTTCTTAATATTATTCTTACGGTTAATATTTAGAGGAGTTATACTAAAAGTTTAAAGTAAATTAAGTAATAATTAATAAAGTTATAGTAGATTAAAGATATTATTATTATTAAGGAAGCGCGACGTAACTACGTAGCGTAAGGTAGGTAGTAGCGCAAAGGTGGGGGGGGGGACTTTATACCTCTAACGTATAGTCGTATATATATAGCGTAAGGGAGGCAATATAAATCGAAAGAGCTTAGCGTATCGGAGCTTAGGCGATTACGAGAGGGTTCCGTACTATAGCTACGGTAGTAGCTAAGGCCAAAGCTAGTATATAGTCCTTCCGAGAAAGGTATACTAAAGTAGTAGCTAGGTTCTAGATTAGGATATAGACGATTCCTAGGACGTATCCTCTAATATTTTTAAGGCTTAAACTAAATAAGAGGTTCGCTTCGCTAATATAGAAGCTCGCCTAGAAGATAGGAAGAGTAGGTACTAAACGAAAAGAAGTTATCTACGAGTTCGTACTAGCGCCTTAGCACGATTAGGTCCCGTTTATAGATAGATCCGACTAGGTAGAGGTAATAAAGCTAGACGAATTAAAAAGTATTATTATTATAATATCTAGCTTATAAAGAAAAAGATTAGTTAGGATAGGAGGCGTTATTTATAACGCCTCGCGTAACGGCCTAAGCGAAGTAATGGCTAGCTACTCTATTATACTTAGCCCTAGCGACGAATAGAATACTTATATCGTAGGGCTTACGGCGATAGTAATAGTATTAAAATGCCTACCGGCTAGATTACACCGTCGGGACCTAATAATCGTAACGAGTAACCTCTCCGCCCTATAGGTTATTGCGCGGCCGCGATAGCAGTCCGGATAGCGTATAGTTCGGGAGATATACGAATGCGTCGAGGCGTTGCGGAAAAGAGGATATAATGTTGCCCTCCGATAGGTGCCCGCGCAGGAAGAGGATTTCTCCATGGGCCCGTTGGCCAAAGCAGCCGCGAAGAGAGCGACTAGGAACGAGTGCGTCGCCGAACCCGCGGCGTTTTAAGCAAGATCAACGACGCTACGACTACTGCTCAACGGGCAGAGATACTTTGCGGCGATTCCAGAAAGGGTCGGGAAATGGTACAGGAATTATGTGCCGTGTTTTGTGAAGCCATAGGTAAAGGGCTTGGTGTCATGAAGGGAGGAACGATGATTTGGCGCCGACTGGGGTTCCGCGGGCTTATCGAAAAGCGACATGAGATGAGAACCCACGATGGCATAATACGTACGGAGTATATTATTGAGCACCGTTGAAGCACAGTTGGCCCCGATCCAGCGAGCTGCCAATGGATCCTCGCGTCTGTCTACATCGTCACATCCTACACTTCGCGACGCACATACGCCTTTGTAAGATATCGCGTCTACCAGGGGAGCCAATACAGGCAAGGCCCCCCGTGCCTAAAAGGGGCACGGACCCCCCGTGCCTCGAAGCCGGAACAAAGTCGGCCCGCCTAACGCGCAAGGACTCATAAATGAGACGCTAATATCATAGCATTGCTACCTATCGCACATAGAGCTAGCCTCATATCGCATAGTATCTACGCTTAGAATAGTTGTCCGCGGAAGCCGATATAAAGATCCGCGTCCTAAAGTCGATTGCTTCTATACGATACGCTTCGATAGCGTTAAGCTTAAAGTTTAAAAAATCGGAGTAGCAACCTTACTTATAAGGACCCTACACTACGAAGCAAATATTACGTATTATAGCTCCTAAAACTTTATGCCGCATTACTACTACTACTACGCGGCGGCTCCGCCGCGACTTCGCCGCATAATAAAGGTATATATTATACGAATGCGTATATCTAGTCCTTTCTTTACTCCTTAGATAATTCTTAGATAACTCTTATTAATCCGTAGTTCCGTAGGCTACTATAAGGCGTATATATAACTAAATAGAGAGTAAAGAATAGGGGCTAAAAACTTAATTTACTAATCTCTAAAGAGTATACTTAAGTCGACTTACGTCGCTCTTTTAACCTCTAAATAACCTCCGTAATATCTCGGAAGTCTATTAAGATTCTATACGTAATAGCTACCTAGTACTAAACGCTCCTTAATCGCTATAGAAGCCTGCCTATTATAATGCTAATTACGCGATATAAAACCTTTCCTTTATATATAAAAGTAGCGTACTATCGTATACCTATAGCTAGCATTTTAAGATAAATCTTATTAATTAGTACGTTACGGCTGAGCACCTATGGTTTCGCACGATGAAACGGCGGGCCTCCACGCCGAATCAAATCTATGTCATGCCGTCCTTAAACGGGCTAGCGGCTAATTACCTGAGTTCGCTTACAAGTCGTGGTTCTGCCTCGATGGCCAGCAACCTCGTTGTCGTGAAACAACATTAAGACCTCGTTTCTCAAGCCCGCAGGTACGAAGATCTTTCCGCGACAACACAACAATCCCTCGTCATTGGTACTCCAGACCTCCGACGGCGACCCACCGGCGGTAGCTTCGCGGGAAACGCCAACAATCTGCTTCTGCTGGGCAACAAAAGCGTCTCCTTGCTGTGGCGCCAGAAGGGCATCTTGAAATGGCTCCTGTAAGGCTGGTGCCGTCACAGCGGTGCCCTCCTCCAGCAACGTCGTCCTCGACGTTCTCAAGACTCGAGCAACACGCCTGAGATGTTGGAGCTTTGCTCTTTCATCAGCGATAGGGACGGCCAGGTGCGACCCGGTCTGATCGCATAATTCGGCAGCCTGTCTAGAGTACATACGGTCCCTAACCGCAGACTCACAGGGAAACAGCCGATCAATCTTTTCGATGGCGACGGGGACAGCCGGTCGCGAACCGGTCTGCTCGCCAAATCCGACAGCCTGTCTTGAGCACACACGGTCCCCTTCCGCAGGCTCACAGGGAAACAGCCGGTCCATTTCTTCTGAGACGATAGGGACAGCCGGTCGCGAACCGGTCTGATCGCCATCACCAGCAGCCTGTCTTGAACACACACAGTCCCTTTCCGCAGGTTACAAGGAAGCAGCTGGACGAACGCACGGATCTCGCAGCCCAGCTGTTTTTATCAAGTTCTCGTGATCCGGCCGTCTTGATAATCCATCTGCAGGATTCTTCAAGCCCGGTCGATAAACAATTTCGAAGTCAAAACTGCACAGTTGGTCAAGTGCATTTACCTGTCGATTGGTCAGCTTGGTTTTGGTCATAAAGTATTTATGGTTCAGATGATCTGTTAAGACGGTTATCTTTTGTTCTGTATATGCAAGATAATGACGCCATTGACGGAAGGCTTCCGTAACAGCCAGCGGCTCACAGTCCGGAGTTGCATATCTTGTTTCTGCGTCCTGAAGCTTCCGCGATAGGAACGCTGCAGGATGCCAGCGGTCGACATGGAGCTGTGAAATGATCGGGTAATCCACACACAGACGTAGCTTCCCTCCCTTTTTAGGCACAAAGAGAATTGGTGCGCCCACGGGGCTTATCGATCGTCTGATCCAGCCTTTCTTCTGGGCCGATGCGATGTATTCGCGCATGACCGAGAGTTCGTGTTCTGAAAGGCTGTAAATTGGCCAAGCAGGAGGTATCTGCCCGTCTTCGAGATCGATTTGATGGATCGCCCAGAAAGGGGAGGCAGTCTTGCCGCTTCTTCTTCTGAAAAGACATCAGTCAACTCTTGATATGCCGGCGGCACTTCTGGAATGAAGGCCCCCTGAGGTACAGCCGTAAAAGCTTCGTGATCATCACTTGTCATCGGTATGGGACAATGGGTTTTCATGAGACGACTGATGCGTTTACAGATGTTAAAGAATTAATAGCTTATTCTTCTGTGGCTCATGCATCAGTATACTTAATGAGTGCTTTTAGTAATACTATTCAAGGTATAGAGGGTTCTATTATATTAGGATTAGCACATGGATTTGTATCTAGTGGTCTTTTTGTTTGTGCAGGAGGTGTTTTATATGATAGAACAGGTACTAACAGCTCCCTCGTTCAAGCAACAAGCTGACGTGCTTCAACCAAGGCTTGCCCAACCAGAGCCCTTCCTCATCAGCCACTGATGAGATTAAGAAGCGTATGGGGAGAATTTTCTAAACTCCCCAGCTATCCTCGGCCTTGACCAAGACGAAGACACTTCCCTGCGCGTTGATTGCACCCGCTTCCAATCGCTTTGCGAAAGTAGTTTTAGGGAGATCAAATTATAATGGCTGCCTTGATGCAGCAAAGCCAGTCTTCTTTTAGACCACCGGCCATCCTGTCGTAACTGTTAAGGAATACAGTTCTCATTGTCTCGAGACAGGAGCCGGCGCGGTCCCTAATCTGTATCGTTCTGTTCTTGTTGGATCCGCCGGACGCCATTGGCCCCGGTGGCCGGGTCGAAATGTCGGGCTGTGGTATGCCGACCGTCAACGCATCTCTTACAATCCGGCTCGATACAATTTGGTCTTATATGCCCGTGCTTCCCGCATTTGTAGCAACTGCCGGGTTTCTCTTTAAACTACGAGGCATCTTCTCGGCCAATGTTGTTCGTCAAGCCTGAGTGACTTGTATCACGGTCGTTTTGATAGCCTCTATTGTGGAAATCATCGTCATACTCATGATCTTTTTCCACCAAGTCGTTCCAGGACTTAGGGTAATTTTGGGACCGAAACAGGTCCTTGATGTCCTTGTTGTAGCAGAAAGGAACATTTCTATGCGTAACCAGTCAGGAATGATGTGAGGGAACTCGCTCTCGATCGCGCGGTATTCGCGGAAGAAATTGCGAAATGACTGCCTGGGTTTCTGCTTCAACTTAGTCAAAGCTGTGTACGCATTCCAAGTGCGACCTCGAGGGTTGTTGATGTTGCTCCAAAGCCAGTCTTGCATATCTTCCCACGTCATGTTTTCCTCACTGCCATCGAACTTAATCTGCAGATTGTCCAAGCAGTCTCTTCTCAACGTTTGGCTGAGGTGGCCAGCAGCTAGCCGAATTCTTCTTTGCTCGTCCCGGTAATAACGGGGATGCTCCCTAAATACCCATTCAAGAGTTCCGACAAAAGTAGAAAGCTCGGCGGCCGAGGTTCCCCGGAACAGTACCTGGTTCTTGTTCTTGGGTTCGTAGATGGGGGATCGCTCCCGGACCCGCTCCAAAGGGCGATGGTCGTAGTCGGGCGACCTTGAGCGTCGTCGTGGCCTCTTTTCGCCCAGGGCGTTCAAAAGCTGCTGGATCTGTTGGAAGGAGCCAGCGTGTGAAACACCAACCCGTTCCAGGCTAGCCCTGACAAAGGATCACGAATCCAGTCAGGAGGCCACAGAGGGCGCCTCTGTTAGCCCTGAGTAACTAGACCCTCCTGATACCTGTAAAACAGGGCTGTTGAGAGGGCGGAAGCCAGGATAGGAAGGTATTTGGAAGTCACGATACCTATAAAGGACGAAGGCATCCTGCACAACTAGACTAGAGAGATCTCATGCAATTCCTACTATTCAATTTACGCAGATTGTTCACTTTATGCTACCTCTTGTGATTTACACCAACTGTTGACAGTAGGACTACCCGTGCCACGCCCCATTTTAAAGGTGGAGGCGGGAGTTTGCGAATTCCAAATAAAGTGGGGCGTGACACGGGTACACGTGAGACAGCACCAGCCTCGCTCGGCGGAGCCGGGTGCTGCAAGAACGTTTTACGATGGACGATATAAGCTCGCACTCGCCTCGAGTTCTCATTCCTTTCCTCCTTAGCTCTACATAGACAACACCCAGGCACCTGCTTCTTGAATAAACTCCGGGCCAGCCTCTTACACTATCCACACGTATGTAGGTGGCTTGTGGGAAGCTACACCTCTATCGTAGAGCAGGCATCCGTTTTCTTGACCACCCATCTGGACGCTGTATCTCCAAGGTACTTTTGAATGAGCGCACAGTTGCAGTTACCATGCTGCATGAGCATGTTCTTAAGGGTATGCGTCTCCGACACCAAGTCCGAGACCGACTCCAAGAGCTGTCGGTGTTTGGCCTCGAGAGTTTCGTACTTGGATTTTAGCTGTGCAACAGCCCGTCGTTTCTTGGAGCGACATTTGTCCGCCGCGATACGGTTCTTTTCCTGGGCACGCAAAACCCGGCTGTCGTTGGCGGCTTCCTTGCTGCTGTCCTCTGACCCCCCTTGGCACTTCCTCGTACGCTTCCATTGAGTATTTGCCGCAGATCCGGGAGACCTACCACTTTTGTAAGAAGACGAAGGCTTTGCTGGCAGAGAGATGGGTGTGGCAGTGTCTTCAGCGTCCGGATTCAGTGAATTGGATCGCGAATGGCATGGCATAGCGTTTCTGCGGCATGGAGCAATTCGAAACCTCTCTCTGGCGTAGGTTTCTCCGAGGAGGGTTGCATGATCGCCTGGATTTTGGACAAAGTTACCATCGAGCCATGCAACTGCATCATTTGGCTGAGGATAGCAATAAAACGTATTGTGCAGCGCGTCTTGATCCAAAAAGTCCCAGCCCAACTCATAGCTAGTGTTCAACTGATTTTCAATCCAAGCTCCTTCGTCAGCATCGAGAGAGATAGTGCCATTGCAAATGGAGGCCTGGTTTGTCGGTTTGTCCTCCATTGCTGGGGCTGTCGAGTTAATCGAGGCGTCGTCAGGCTGACTGGATAGAAATCATTTTCATTGCCGCCATAGATGGGAGGGATTCTCAAAGGGTTTATAGGAAACCCAGGGGAAAAAGGGAAAACAGCGGTTGAATTCTGCCTGTGGATACGGGCTGTGGAATACATACATACATGTATTTATTTCTATGGGCTACTGGAACAAGTTTTCGTCAGCGCTCCCAGGTCAATTCAGCATGGGAGAACTCAGAGATCCATCGATAACCAGAAAGGACAGGGAAGACTATGGGAGTGTGGCGAAAGAGTCAAGCTTCATAAGTGTCACTTAGAGCACAGATGCCATATACAGGGTCAGATCACATTGAGGCACGGATCGCAGTGACCTCTTTAGTCTGCCTCACTAAACATATCCTGAGCTCCTATATAATACTCTTTGACGAGCTTGGAGGACTCTCTCTTCTATACACGCAGCTATAAGAGCAGAAGGTTGCTCTCCTTAGAATAGAGAATGCAAGAACTTCCAGTCCTCTGAGTCCCCCCCTATCTTTGCCTTCGTTGTGTGTGATAGTAAGTATCATAAGAGAATGGCAGAACTATGGGAGAGAATATCACGGAGAAGGGAGTCCAAAATGGCAAAGTTTGGGACAATGGCTTTCTTGATCTTCTTTTTCCGTCTTCGATCCGTGTCCTTGTTCATTTCATCGTACCTATATAATAATAGCTCTGTGCCAAAAGGTGAGTTTCCTTGTGGTTTCCTTGTGGTTTCTGTCGTACTATGCACGCATGCAAAAGTGAAGTGAACGATCCGACGAGTGCTGCTGCAAGTGGTAGTTATAGCGGATTGTTGTGTGACAGTTCCACCTCTCTTCGAGCAGCGAGATACGTAATCCGGCTGCGGTCCCAAGCCTGCCTTATTCGATCAACTGACACAACTCTAGGTATCAAACAGCATGCTAATTACAGTCCAGCATATGCCTACAATATCTGCTTTGACTGTCTGCTATCGATCAGATCTAAGAACGAGACGTCAATGGAGCAAGTCTTATTGGTGCGGTACACGAAGTCCGCGTATGCAAACCAAGACAAGCTGCTTGCACGATCGGGGAATTCCACGGAGTTGACTCCGGCACACCTAAACAACGGCAGACTAAGGTAGGGGCCCCATTCGTGAATCCCAAAAGGACGGAGCGGAGGGAGACAAGATCATTACGAGGGATCATTGGCCCTAGCTGATACCGCAAACGCCCTAACGCAGTATATTTGGTCTAGGCTTCTTCGGGAAATTGCTACCTGTTGCAGCTTCGCGTGAGGCTGTCTCCACGCCAGCCTTCACGGTGCGGAAAAAACTGCAACGTCTTGTATGTACCGAAGAGACGTCGCACAGTCAACTGGAACCTCGTTAAGGGATGGTCGAGAACATTCTCTCGTAGCAAGCGGATGCTGTGCTGGTACTGTATCTCAAGGATAAAAAATTCGGGGAAAGTCGAGCACAGCCATATAATGACAAGTATTAGGTTATTTAGCCCGGTCTGCGACCCTGTGCTTCCATGCAGCAACCATAATCCACTTGCAAGTCGATCAACGTCCAAATATCGATCGGGCTAAGGGCCTAGGCTGTAGATGAGGATTTGACCATGATGATGCCAGATGGCGGGGTAAAAGATACGGATCTGCGCACCGCAAAACCTCTGCTGATATCTTTGTCGCAGACGCCGCCGCATCTAGCTTTTGGGCCTGTGTAAGGCCATTAACGGGTCTTGAATTGTTCGTGTCGGAGTGACACTCTAGACAGAGGCTAAAAGCTAGTTGCATCGGGGAGTCCTTCGCAAATATCTTAATTGGCCGACCTGGCCTGGGATACATGTGCTGAGAGCCACCAATGATGAAGGCCGGAGGTAGTTCCGACTGTCATAGAACACCCCAACCATGCGTGGCGCAGTCCGCTAAGTGGACCAGCGAAGAGAAATGCACTTCAGTAGATGCATTGTAACGGTCGCAGCTGAGTCTGTTGACAACTAGCTGAGCGACTACAGTTACTACAAGTATCCTAACTAAGGATAAAACGAGAAGAAAAGAACGGCTTTTAAGCGGAGCTCCGGTAGGTCTTGTCGAGAGCGGAGCCGAGACTCCCATGGGCCTAGCCCTTACAGTAAATCACCACTAACTAGCTGCATTGTAAGAGGCTGGCCCGGCACCAGTATTTACACGGTCAAGGGGCCAGGCTGGCGACAGCACCATGGGCAAGCTCATGGAAAAGGCTGGCAGCATCCTGGAGGAGCGCGGACACAAGAGACGGGAGCAGAGGGGCGGCAACGACTATTAGGCGGGAATGGAAGGAAATAGCGCTTGTTGGTCCGGTCTGTATGTGTCGCGAAGAGAGCATGCAATTCGGCAGAGAATAATGTGTTGAAAAGTATGGTTGAATTCCGCCTGTTGATCTTGTTGCTTGGTGCCCTTAATTCCAGTCTTTCAAACGCCCCTTATTTATATCCCTCTCTCCCTTCCTTATTAATATCCCTTTTTGCTCCGGACTCTCTCAGACCTGCCGGACTTCCTTCGGACCTATCGACAGCCTCATATACCGATAGCCCTGATTTTCAGCCTCGTATGCCGGCAGCCCTGCCGGACCCTTTAGTCCGCACCGACCTTCATGCCTGATTGGGATCGGGCTTCGCAACAATCTCCTAGCGACGGCCGGCCAGACACGAGTACCTCATGCTCTGCTCGATCCTGAGCTTCACTACGACGATGGCGACGATGATGCTTTATACAACCTGTTTGCAACACGGCCAGAGAACTCTTTCAGCAGTCTTCCCAACCGCATGGTAATCGCGGAATCGACGAACACTATTGGGAGTTGCGGCAGTCACGAATCTTATTGGACGGCACCGAATGAAACGGGTATTCTGCGCCGCCATCCCGACTCCCCCAGCTGTCAGTCGATTCCATCGTACCTACCCCCGTGCCAAGAAGGAGGTTTCCTTGCCTTTTCCACCTTTTCAAGCAGCGAGATACATCATCCGGTTGCGGTTCTAAGTCCGCCTTGTTCGATCAACAGAGACAACTACTAGGTATCCAACAGCATGCTACAGTCTGACAGAAATCCATGCGCGCGCGCAAGAACATGCCAGTCGAGGTGGGGACTCTTTCTATCGTTACTAAATATCGTCCCCAGCCTTCCCCATCAGAAGTACCCTGTCGATGAAGTGTCTGCGTGCCGACTTCATGCAGATTAATGCATGCAGCATCCATGCAATTGAATGCCATGCCTCCGCTTTCTTTCATGTGAGGGCGCAAATAGCCGGTTATCGAGAAACCGTTAGCAAAGAATGCTATGCGGTAGACTCGAGCCGCGGCTTTCACATGAGTATCAAAGACTTGTAGGTGTGCTGTTGCAGCGCCGCAGCCATCACCTGGTTCAGTATCGATTCTCTGTTCCTCCTGTCTTTCGCTTTGCCCTGACTACCCTGGGGCCTATATTATTTTCACCATGTCGGTTAGTTCCTCTGCTGGTGCAGACTACACCAAGTATGCCGGATCGCCGTTCAAGCGCGCGGTGCGTTGGCTTCACCATCTCGTCAGCGGCGCGTTGGTGTTTGTCGGGACCTACACGCTGATTCCGGCCATTGAGCTACACGGCCTGCTCTTCACCGTGCTGGCCGATATGGTGCTGTGGCCGACGCTGCAGCTGCTGCTGCGCACACCAGTCTACCCGTGGCTCGTGGATTTCTGCGTCGAACATCGCGGCTGGTTCCTCGCCTTCACCATGGTGCCGCTCTCCTTCGCGCACGAACAGTACTCTCGCGTACGCAACTGGTACTACCGGGCCTTCCTGGCCACGCCGCATCTCCATAATGCGCGAGTGCGCGAAGTGCAACGACAGGTGCGGGCGTGGAATCTGGCTGGCCGCAAACGGCCTATGGTCACCGCGCGGGCGCCGTGGCTCGCCGTCAGCGTCCGCGTGGAATCGTACAAAGACAGTTGCGAGCAGATTCGCGTCGATCTGCAGAACATCCTCGAGGTGAACACCGAGCGGATGACAGTGCGCTGCGAGCCGCTGGTGAATATGGGCCAGATCACCCACCATCTCATCCCGATGGGCTACTCCCTGGCCGTCATGATCGAGATGGATGATCTGACGGTCGGCGGGCTGCTGATGGGCGTGGGCGTAGAGGTCAGTTCGCACATGCACGGCTTCCTCTCGGAGACGGTACACGCTTGCGAGGTGGTGCTGGGCGACGGCTCCCTCGTGCGCTGCTCATGAGAAGAAAACAACGATATCTTCCACGCGTTGCCCTGGAGTCACGGTACGTAGTCGGCGATTATCTTTAACGGGCTATGCTACTACCCAGACTGACGAGCATCATATGACATGGTGTTAGGCACGCTGGGATTCTTGGTGGCCGTCGAGTTGAGCATCGTGCGTATAAAGCCGTACGTACATATGAAGTACATTCCGTGCTACAGCCAGGACCAGCTGCTGGACAAGCTGACGGTGTTGACGCACTTGCCGAGTGCGCCGCCACTCATTGAGGCCACCATCTACAGCAAGGATACGGCCGTCATCTTCACCGGCGAGTTCAGCGATGGACCGCCGACCGGCCAGGCCCATCGCATCAACGACGTCGGTCGCTGGTGGAAACCGTGGTTCTACAAACATGTGGAGTCGTTCCTGGAGCGCGGTCCGGGCGAGGACTGGATTCCGCTGCGGCCCTACTTCCACCGTCACACGCGCAGCATCTTCTGGGAGCTGCGCGAGGTCATCCCCATTTCCACGCACTGGTGGTACCGGTACGTGTTCGGCTGGATGGGACCGCCCAAGATCGCCTTCATCAAAATGTCCTCGGCGCCGGCCATCCGCGAGGCGTCGGTCTTCAAGCATGTGGTGCAGGACATTGTGGTACCGTTGCGCCACCTGAAGGATGCCATCAACCTCTTTCATGATGCGTTTGAGGTCTACCCGTTGCTCTTCTATCCGGTGCGGATCTACAAGCAGCCGGCCGGCCTGCAGGGTGCGCTGCGCGAGCCGTGCCACCTGCGCACCCATCCGGCCACCGGCCGTCAGTATGAAATGTACTTTGATCTCGGTGCGTACGGCGTGCCGCCTAAGTTGAAGCACAAGGAGCCCTGGGATGCCATCAAGGAGGTGCGACGGATGGAGAAGTTTGCGCGAGAGCACCGCGGCTATCAGCTCCTTTACGCCGACTGCTTCATGACACGGGCCGAATTTGAAGAGGTACGTGCACGCGTGAAGAAGAGACGATGAGTGCGTGTAGGATAGGCCAGCTAATGTGGCTCCTGATACTCCGATAGATGTTCGATCATAAACTATACCGCGAGTCTCGTCGTAAGTATAACGCCATCGGTGCCTTTCCCGAGATCTACGACAAGATCAAGAGCAAGTACTGTCCACCTAGCATCACCGAGTAATAGGCAGGGGGAGACAATTTAAATGGCTATCAATTACGCCTTGCAAGCCCATCACATTTTGGGCAATTCTTCAAAGCGTAGCTGGTTCAACAAAGTGATGCGAATAGGGCCTTCGTTGGGAACTGCTCGACGCAAGTGGTGTGTTGACTTTATATCTGATGCAGGTTCCGATCTCCACTACCATAATGTCGCACAGAGACAGCTGTTGCGAGCTGGAATTAAAACGCGAGAAGAGCTTGACTGGACGAAAAGTGACACAAGGATATTACCAAGAGCTCTACATACCACTTCACTTCATTTGAGTGCTCTTTCCAGCCGCAGGCATGGCCCAAAAGTATTTTGTGTATGCACAACGTATCAGAGCGTGACTTACGAAAGTGGCCCAACTGTGACAGTCTGGTCCAGCTACAGCCCGCTCAGCCAACTGACGACGGACACCGGGACACGCCGTAAATCGGCCGTCGTCGGCAAGTGCAGCAAGATGTGCACCTCGGGTTCGCTTGCCCTGCTCGCATCCGACTTTTTCTACGAGTGTCTTTACTCTCACATGGCAGTGCATGTAGTCTTGACCGTGCGGCCGCACTCCTCATCTCCCATTCGCCACAACAGTGAGCAAGGTGCGTCACCAAACTTATCGCCGAGTTTCTGTCAAGTCTTCCTGCACACTTTACTCACGGCATCGCGGTGAACGGCAGATGCAATTATTTACGCCGACGTCTTATGGTCAAGGAAGGCTTCGAAGGCCAAGTATTTGCACATGAGCTTGAACAGGGCGACTTTGCATTCGTCCCCGCCTGGACGGAGCATCAGGTACAAACCGACACCGACGTCGACGTCGTCTGGGTATTGACCCAGAGTGGTTCGGTTCGCATCCAGTCGGCGCAACTTT
>KQ030614.1:29918-52374 GCA_000956045.1 Hirsutella minnesotensis 3608
GGTAGCTCAAGCTCGGGGCGGGCGAACGGCGGCGGGCCCATAGCTCCTGGGGCCGGGGCGGGAAGGTCTTGGCGGCTTGGGCGGGGCTTCTAGCGTAGTACTGGAAGCCGAGGACGGCCATGATGAGGTGGGTTAGCTGGTCGACGATGAAGACGGCCAGGTACCAGGACATGCTCCGATATGCAGTCTCGACATCATCGACGGTAAGCATGAGGCCCTGTGCGGAACCGCGACCTTTAGCCAGGGGCCTATCTAGACGCTTCTCCAGAAAGGCCATGTACTCGTCGAGCTCTGCCCAGATGGCATCGCGGTCGGGACTGCACCAAGCGTCGGTCTCCTTGACATCGAAAAAGGCCCAGAGGAGGAACTGGCGCACATTGTCCCGGCAAATGTCGCGCAGGTCGGCACCCAGGAACCACCATCGCAGGTACTCGTCGGCGTCGGGGACATTGCCCATGCAGCGGTAAAAGAGGGTGCGGCGGGCCGAGGGCGATAAGGCGGCCGGATGGGCGGCGGGCGTGCGGACCCTACTGACGTGCGGCCTGAAGACGACGAGGTAGAATATGGCCTCACAGGCGAGCAGGGCGCAGATGCAGCGGGCGGGGGTCGTCTGCCAGGGGGCATGGCCGCGCCAAAGACAGAGGGCGGCGAGGATGGCGGCGTAGAGCAGTGGCGTGTAGCGGATTAGGATGATGGAGGAGCGAATGAAGAGCCATTCGCCGGCAGACGTGCCAATCATTGTTTCCCTATCTCGTTTTTATTTTTTGGATCTGTCGTCGTGTGGTTTTGGCCAACTGCGATCCAGCACCTAAAACTGATCCATCATAGGAGGGGTGTGTGTGTGTGTGTGCGAGCGTGCGCATACAGTAAGGTATGCGTGACGGTTGATGTGAAAGTGCGTACGTAGGTTTATGTACCTACGGTGAGGTATTGTCAGAAACTCGGGTTTCTACCACCTTCCGACGTAGCAGAGAGGCAGTCACAGGATGGACGAAATGCTTAATTAATAAGAAGGTTCAATTGATTCATCAAAAAGGATCATCAAGATGATGGAGGAGGATTATTCTAACGAACCCCCGCTGCGGCTGACAGCTGTGCCTCTTTTTAGGCTCCTGATCTTGTGGCCTTATTGCCTGACGAGTCTTGACTCGGCTTTTACAAGGACGTTCTCGCACCTGCACATTCTGAAAGGTATACGCCGGGGGGCCCGGGGAGCGGGAGAATGGAAAGGGGCTTGGAAATGTTGAAGATTTCGGCAGCACCAAAATAACTTGGTGCGCAGATTAGATACGGGCGATGATGGTGACGTGACGCAACAGTCGTCGAGGAATTGGCGTAGAAGGGCGCCAGGGCGGGGACGGGCCAGCACGAGGGAGCACGAGTACCGGATAGGAATGGACATGTCGTGAGGTAAGACATGTGACAATGTACGAGGAAGTTGGGATTGTTGTACTGGTGCCCGCCCCCACTAAGGGGATTCGCTTTAATCCCCTTAGTGGGGGCGGGCACGAGTAGACGGGATAGTGAGACCACGGGCCTTGTTTTGCCGCAGAGTACTCCGTAGGTACACCTACCTAGACCGACCAAGGCCCCGGATCAAAAATACCGGACCTCGAGGCTTGACGACGTAGATCAGTCAATCGAATCCTCGATTCCTTAACGTCTGGCGTTTTCCGTGATGGTTCCAGAACGGACAAAGTCGGGTAACTACTCCACCACGAAGACCGCCGGCTGAAATCGGGAAACTCGCTCCCCGCCGAGATCCCAACGGCACAGGAGGTAAAACGAGAGGCCACCCAAGATGCAGATAAGCGGGTTCTTATTCCGGTACGCGCCGGCAAGTCTCGAGACGCCCATGCTGGTTCTGCTTGCCGGCTCGTGTCGTAAAGATGAGCGTCATGCACCGGGTCGAACCCTCACCGGCAAACTCGAACGTGAAGAGGTCTGATATCTCTGCGGCCCGACGGTCGCCGCCACGGGTGAGGAGATAATGGCCGAAGAGGAGGTCCACGAGGGTCCGAAAAATGGCACTCGGTCGATGTACCGCTGTGGGCCCACAGCTCATGGCATACCCGTTCAAATTCGGTCTCCGAGAAACCATCAAGCAGAGTATTGCGGCCTTTGTCGCATTCAGGATACCGCATGTTGGATTAAAAATGCACAAATAATGTCGTTAAGCGATAGTTAAAGTCCTTCTAGATGGCCGCGTCATCTAGGTAGCCTGGGTGGCAAGTAGCAACATCGCCACCGCAAGGCAGTCACAATACCTCAGGACTATAAGAAGACAAACTTCTCACATTCATTTTAGATAGACGACAATGAACATTCTTTGACTCTTACCCTACACTTTAACATTTTGCGAGAGCCTTTATCGGCATAGTTCTCCTTATCCCGTTGGGCATCCCGACGTTGTAGGGACTTGAGGTACTCTCGTACGTTATCCTCGCGCGGCGACGAGTGCGTATTCATTCCGAGGGCCTTCTGCGTCCGGTAAAGATCCGTGATGGCGGTGACATAAGTTCGGACCGACCGCCAAGCCGGCCGAGTCTCGTCCTGGGGAGTATCGGTGGCGGCCTTGCGGCTCTTGACCTTCAAGGGCCGGCCTGCTACCTCCTCGACGAGGAAGAGGAGGAGCTTCTCCTCCGTAACCGTAGCGCCGTCGCAGTACTGTTTGCGTTGGCAGAACTGGTCGAATTCCTCTTGTTTCGGCCCGTACGCCGAAGTCGTAGTCTTTGGTCGAGACTCGTGGATCACAGAGAGGATCGTCTGTGCATTGGCTCGTAGCTCCGCCTCGTTCATCCCGTTCTGCCGGATGCGTTGGGCTACTCGTATGCTTGACAGCTTTCCACGCCCCACGCCCCCTGCCCCTGCCCCTGCCCCTGTTGCTGCTGTTGCGAGATTCACCTTTCCTTCGCTTTTTGTCGACTTGGCGTCCGGGCCATTGGTGTATTGTGGTTCGTGACGCGAGAGAGATTGTATCGACGACCAAGATATGTGCCGCCGGGCTGGTCGATCGCTAAAATGCGCGTGGACAGGGCGCTGTAGCGAGCGAATAGCGGCTTCCGCATGGAATCAGCGACGCAATCAGCGGGGTAATGATATCTTGCCGATGTTGCAGTGATGGGGACAGAAGGATCAGATCCTGCAAGCGCCAGGGTTGGGTGCCGATCCCGGACGATTCCGGTATAGTTCAAGGCCCCCACTTTCGGCAGCGGCCGGGTCGCACTTAGCCACACGGAGTTCGGAGCGGAGTACCACTGTCCGTGTTACCTTGTTGGGTAACTTGACAGTCAGAGTCGAGAAATGATTCCGGCATACCCGTGCCACGCCCCACTTTATTTGGGTCTCGAAAACGAGCACCATCTAAAGATGGTGCTGGACACCACAATAGCCAGGACACCACAGTAGCCAGATTTTTCACCCTTCCGGCTAGAAACGCTTCAACCACCGCGTCCCACGCTCAGAATCACACATCTCCGCTCGCGAAAGTCTCTCAGATGCCCTCCACTGTCGTGCCTTTTTTGCTGCGTCCTCAAAGCATCTCCTGCGCATGCTACGGGCCTTCACCTCCGCCGCCTCGATGACCTTCCTAGCCCTACTGACTTCTTCTTCATCCCTTTTCCGCACCATTTCCCTCCCTTGGGCGACCGTCAATACGCCTCCCGATTGGAGCTGCGCATTCTTCAAGCTTCTTCGTTGTTGTCGGACACGTTCTGCCATTTTTGTCCTTCCTAAGTCTCTTTTTGTCTGCACCAATTCCGTAGCCAAGGATAGGGATCCCCGAATGAAGCGGCCCAAATCGCGTCTCAACTCGGAAGTCAAGCCGCCATCTTCTCTCAGTGTAGTCTCCAGTCGATCTGCCACCTTATTCATTTGTCTCAGAGTCAAAGGTGTGTCGAAAGGCGATGAAGTCAGGCCAGAATGGAGGGTAGGACTCGGGGTCCTGTGCATTTGACGGGCTCGCAACACTTCTAGCACGATTTGTGGATTGATGGGCCATATTCCCGTTTTTCGGAAGGCAGACTGAATGGTAGTCGGCTTGAAGGCTTGCAGTCGAACCTGCTGAATGCAGGAGAGGAACTCAATCTTGGTGATGCTGACAAGAGTGCTGAAGCCATTCCAAGCTGATCTCATCATTTGAGTAACCGCTCGGCGCTGGCCGAATGGCGGCATCGGGGTCAAGTCCTGTGACGTGATACCACGAAGACATATGCATCTGACCAGAGAGGATGAGGAAGGGTGGAATGCATGCACCGCTAGCCGAAATCGCCTCGATATCCGTGGCCGATTCTCTGTTCTCCGGAATCCCAAAGTAATGAGCCCGCTTTCTCTTGGTCACAATCAGCTGGTCTTTGCCGACCCCAATACAAAAGCCTGTCTCGTCCATGTTCCAGATGTCGTCGGGCGGTATTCCATGCTCTTGAACGACCTTTGCAAGGTTTTGGAAATAGTGAGCGACTCGGGTTACGTCCTCGGACGCCTGTCGTTCCGCATGAAGCTTTTTCTGGAGCTTCTTGAAGTAGCCGTGCCGTTTGAGGAAACGGGATGTCCATTTGCTGCCGATGACAAAATCGGCCTGACCGGACCGCTCACGCAAGATGTTGTTTGCCGCGTCTGTGACGAACTCTGGGCGCACCGCAAGGCTCATATGATCAAGACGATCGACGTAAAGGCACAATGCAGCCTCTTCTGGGTACGTCAACTTCATATTGGAGGCTAGCCGGCCTGCTTTGGGCTGACGACCCTCAAGACGGTAACGCAATCGATTGCGGGGAACGCCAAATTCTCGAGCCACGCTGGCGACTTTTGCACCAGGAAAGTCCTCTAGGTATTGAATCGCCTCTCTGATACGTGATTCCATGTTGAGCGGTGAGCCTCGATGCTGTCTTGGTGAGATTCGAGGAAGTCAAGTTGGAAGGGTGAAAAATCTGGCTACTGTGGTGTCCTGGCTATTGTGGTGTCCAGCACCATCGTTAGATGGTGCTCGTTTTCGAGACCCAAATAAAGTGGGGCGTGACACGGGTACCGGTCTTTTGGGGTTTTTTACGTCAGTTGGTCAGTTGAGGTTTATGACGTCAAAAAGGTATCCCTAGTATTGATTAGCGTTGCACCTGGTTCCGTCGGCCATGCGTGCATCAAAACCAGAAGCCAACACCAGAAGCCAACATCAACGGCGGATAACTCGTCAGATACTGCAAGGACATACAGTAAGGATTCAGATATGTTGGCCATGTGCCGTGACAGCATGCCGCAACTCAGGGTATGTGAAAACTGTTCAAGGTCAACCTCACGCGTTGAGCCAATCATGTCACTGATTGAAACACAGAGTGAGATATACCAGGAGCGTGCATACGTTGGCGCTTCAAGACGAGCCGATCGTGACATAAACGCCCGAGTTCAATCAGCCCGCCTAGCGAGTGAACTCCACAAGAAGCGAACTGGCAGGCATCTTCGAATCACTGAGGGTATTGTTAGGCGTGGAGAGCTTTACGAGGAGGTCACTGCCAATCAAGTAGACAGCTCCCTGTTCAAAGCAGAGCCAAAGGAGCGGAAACCAGACATGGAACGACAGAACGACATCAACAAGCTATTCGCCCAGGCCTTCCCTCAAGCCAACCTACAGGCTCAGCAACTCTTGTGCAGCCTAGATCGGCAAGCGGAACGGTTTCAAACGATTTCAGAAAGTGCCGAAGCCAGCATGGCAAATATAATGCCACACTTCGACACTTTTGAATCCGTGTTTGAAACAGAATTAGCAATTACTAACTTTGATCTCTTGGCTTCGGCCCCGGACAACCACGATCTGAACGTATTGCCGCCGCCATCTGATCCCTTGGTTGCACCTCTTCCAGATAACACAGTCTTCGCCCGCAGCATTGAGCGCGTCTCACAGAACGATGGGGGTTTCGCGGATATGCTCCAATGGCAGCCAGACGACTGCAATCGCGACATTATACCTCGCGACGTCTCGAACGCAATGGATCGACAGCCCGATACACTCATACCAGAGGCATCAATACTTACGATCGACCGTCCAAAGTTGGAAGAGCAACAGCTTGGCACTACTTACGGAAAAGGACAAGATCGTCGGGATTCCGTTCACACTTGTTTTGCTTCTCAAACCTCAGAGCGTAAGAGGGATGAGGAGGGCCAGAGCGAAAACGGATTGCTCGTAAATTTCAACAAGTCGGAGATACAATGTTATACACCTTCCTATTACAGCGCTTGCTCTTCTGAGGTCACCATGAGTGGCTGCCTTATGCACGCGAGTGAGGCATTCGGCTCTTTACAAATCCTAAAAACTTTGAAAGAGCTTCGTGACCTTGGAGACCGGCTTCAAGGCACAGTGAGCGAACAGCTTCGTACCTTGCGGGACAATTTGGATGCTTAGGGGCTCGGCGTCGTTATGATGAAGGCAATGAGCAGGCATCTCAGTAATGAATATGGCAATGACTACCCGTGCCGAGCCCCATTTCATTGGGACCTGTCAGACAGTTATGTCCCACACCTAGCACGATGGCGGCATTTGGGCAAAGCAAGCTGAATGCCATCAGTCAAATTGACGAGAATTATCTAAAGAACAAGAAGTGAGTGAATGAACGCACGGAATTGTGCAGCTCTTTTACACACAAATGAAAGGTTCGTCGCATAATTACGCAGCAGCTGTTGCCTGGCAGGCCACAGCGGCGTTGCGTAGTAATATCGCCACCGCATGGATAAACCTTCTAGGCAGGCTTGATGTACGACACTATTTCATCAGGGCCCGCCACGTCCTGCGGCATTTCAATTTCTACGGCATCACAACCACCAGAACGTGTCTTCGGCGTCCGACCGTCTTCAGGTTCGCGACGCCATGGATGACTTCACTCAGGCGGGTGCAACCGACCCTGCGAGTAACACTGCCACCTCATCATCGCCGACACCGTCCACTTCGTCCGCACTGAACAGTTGCCACCAGCATACCTCGCCTGTTGTGGCAATTCTGCCGGAGAGAGGAAGGGAAAAGTCACGGGGCAGCTTGGACCGACGCAAACGGGACGAAATGGTGGCACTGTCAACCTTGCTGGAACAAGAAAAGAGCCAAAAAGTACAATTACTCTGGCGGGTCATCCGCCATTGTCAACTACTTGCGCAAGGAGCACCGACTCATGCTGCCCGGAAGACAAGAAAACAGGCGAGACGTGACGCAAAGTCGACTTGGCGACATAAATGCATTTTTGGCCGATGAAGCCCAGGTTTCCAAGAAACGCAAGGCGACAGTGGCTGAAATACCCTTGACCAGCCCACGTTTCGCGAGCTTTACTGTCGCTATGTTGTAGCCTGCAGTCTGCCATTCACTCATGTTGAGCAGCCAGCTTTTCGCGACTTGATGCAGTACATTTGTCCGGCTGCGAGTGATCTTCTTCCGACATCCGGGGATACCATTAGAAGCGATTTGCAAAGAGGCTACGATGGCAAACGGGAGTTTGTCAGACATGCACTACAAAATGCTCTCTCGTCGATACACATTGTCCCAGACAGCTGGACATCGCCGAATCATTTGGACGTAATAGGCTTTACAGTCCAGTTCGTCACCGAGGATCATGGTTTACTATCCTTGGTGGTGAGGATCAAAGAACTTCAAGGACAGCACAGTGGCGAGAACATGGCGGAAGCCATCATGGAGTTTGTGCGAGAGTATGGAATAGCCTCCAAAGTTAGATACTTCATGATGGATAATGCATCCAATATGAACACGATGATCGACAGAGTCAGTGACGACCTGGAACGTGAGTTCGACGTGTTCTACGGACCCCTCCAGCATCGACTTCGCTGTTTCGGCCACATCATGATCGATATATAAGAAAACGCCAAAAATATTTATTTATTGATTATTGCGATGTCTGCCGTCCGATTGGCCCCGTTCTTGTCCTGTTGGTGGAAATAGGGCCGATCGGGCTCGCACATGGTGTGGTAGTCCGGCAGGGTGCCGTCCTGGAGATATGTGCGGACGTGCCTGGTCAGGCACATGGAGGGTAGGGCCAAAGAACAGTGCCCGTAACCCTTGATCTCGACGAGGCGCGAGCCCTCAAACACCTCACGGGCGACCTTGGCCGATACCAGCGGGCAGATGGGGTCGTAGGTGGTGGAGACGATGAGCATCGGATGCGCCATCTGGACCCGCCGGGGCGGCACAAAGCTGTGTGTCTTCGGAATTGGCCACTGCTGTTTGGCGTAGTATTCGCGGTTCATCTGGAAGAAGAAGGGCGACGAATCGCACCACGGCGTTAGAAAGTCGACGAGAGCCTCCCTTTCCTGCGGCCAGTATGCAGGTCCCGATACGCCGTCGTTGAGGTCGATGATATCGTTGACCTCGACAACGTTATCCGGCCCCTCGTCACCGCCGTACCGGAGGTATGCCTCGGTCGCGTTACCGTCCATGACCTGTGCCAAATGGCGGGCTAGCGTATGCCAGGTGCTCGGCGTGAAGAGGTGACTATATATAGCACCGTTAAGCATCGTGGCGTAATTTAGGACGCCTTGCGTCGTCGTGTTAATGTAGACGGGGACGGGATCCGTCTCGAGGCGACGCAAGAAGTCCAGTACCAAGTATCGCAGCTCCTCCTTAGTCCGAGCCCGGGACGCCAACTCGCACCGGTCGCCGGCCTTAATACACTCCTCAAAAAAGCCATCAAAGACGTTCATAGTGTCGGCAAAGTCGCCACGCAGGATGCGTGACTGGTACCAGTCAAAGTAGTCGGTGACGCCGTCGATAATAACGCGGCTGGCGCGCCCCGGGAAGAGGGCGGCGTACGTCTGGCCCAGTATGGTGCCGTAACTAAAGCCCCAGAATAGCATTGGCTGCTGGCCTATGGCGTTAAGGATGCTGTTCATATCGGCGGCGGTCTGGGGCGTGTTGATGTATTTGCCGTGATCTCCCATGCTATCAACGCAGCCCCGGACGTAGTTGTGCGTCCAGGCATACCGTTCCTTGCTGCGGCTAAAGGCGTCAGGGTCGTCCCTCCTAAACTTGCTCTTGCGCGTCTCTTTGTTTGGATAGCAGCGGGCTGCCGGCCGTGACTTATTAACGCCCCGCGGGTCAAAGGATAGGAGGTGGAAACCGTCACCGACAATATCATGAAGCTTAGCCCCGTCTGTATGGATGAATGCCAGTCCACTCTCTCCAGGGCCGCCCGGGTTGAGGACAATATTCTGCGTTGCGTTGCGGCCTCGCATCCGGATGAGCGGCAGGGTAAACGCCTTGTCGCTAGAGTTGCGGGCGTCGAATTGGTCCATGGGCACGTCGAGGTCACTGCATTCTATGTCGCGGTCCTTGACCTGTCCACAAAGCCTCCAGCCGATCTTCTCCCCCGGATATGTCCGAATATGGTCGTGCTGTCCAAACGCATAGGCCGAGGTCCAGAGGGCCACGGCGGCCGCGGCCAGCTTCCGTACGCACCCGTTGTGTCGGAGGCGACGTGAGGCGCCCGGCATCAAGAGCGCGCCGAATGAGGTCTTCATTATGGTAATGGTTGAAAAAGAGGTGCTATTCACTTCCTCGCTCCGGTTCTAGGTGGTTGATGACGAGAAACTTGCGAACCCTGGAACTAAGCGGCGACTTGTTTGAAGTAAGACCAAGTCTTCATCCGCCAGATGGGCGAAAGAAGCCAACTCTCTTATCCACCCCCAAGGCCAAGGCAGGCCAAAGGGTTAAATGGGCAGCCGCAGTGACATCGTCCCCAAGCCTCTTCGCCCCATCAAGGGTTGGAGAAGATGGCTCTAGCGCGGCACCTACCCCTTGCCCACAATAGTGGTGCTGAAAAGTCGAGTGGTCGGTGGCAGTGCCTGCAGGTTTGGCGGACGCACACCGGATCAGAAACAGGATACTGCATTGGTGTGACAAGGAAAGCCAACTCGTGCTACGAGCACAGCGTGACGTGGGAGTATCGCAGACCTAGAATCCGTGTGTGCGAGTATCGGATAGATGTGAGACAGGTCCAGCCACGACAGCAGCCACCTCCTACCGAAACCACTCGGTACGCCACTCCATGCGGCCATCGTTGGCAATGGGGAGAATGGGCCGATTCGCTGGCCATGACTGTCGGTGACGGTGGTTCACAGCGCTACTTGTGATGCTCCCTCTGAAAGCGCATGCTAGACGAGCAAAAGCAATTCATCAACAGCAGCCTCGAGGCGCAGTCACGGCCAACTTGGCCGGCTCAGAACTGGCCTGAGTGAGGCCGGAACGAGGCCGGAATATACAGGCCAATCAGGCGTTGCCAGATAAGGGGGGCCACCGCAATGTAGCTCTGCGTTGTCTGGCTTGAAGTAGCTGCGTGGGCCGCGCTTCAAAAAACCTCGCGCCTAATACCCTGATGGAAGGTGTGAAAGCCTAAGCTCGGCTGTCCATACTTGCGCATGTCACATTGACCATTGCACCACGCAGGCAAAAGTGGAATGCACACTCGATGCTGCAAGTGGCACATATAGCCTGTGTTTGACAGCGCAGCTTTGGATTCGGCTCGAAGACGGGGCGGAGCAGAGTTCTTGACGTCATGAGCAGCAGTAAAAGTGTTGGACGAGGGGCATCGAGAACCGCGAGGGCGGGTAGGGCTGGGGCGGTGAACGGCCTCCCACAAGTTGTTGCGTAGGAGGGGTAGAACGAAGTATGAGAAAGGTAAGAAAGAGAAGCAATGCTAGGACCGGAATCTCAAGCAGCCGTGGGACCGCGAGGGTCATCTGGAAAGGTGCATTTACTGGTGGCAATGACTATGCGGGCCGAACCACATTGCTACGGGGCCGCGTTACGGGGGCCGTGTGGCTGGTGACTTCCAAATCCGGCATGGACCCACCCAACCGACTGTACCGCCATCCTTCCAGGTCTTACACTTAACCAGAAGATTCGTATATTGTCGGAAGCAGTTCTATGATATAGCTATCGGGGTCATATGAGGGATAGAGGTCGTGACGGAAAGGCATCTAGGAAGCAGGTCATTGGACACAGGGGTCCAAGACAGATGTATCATGTCCGAGACGTTGCGGAGGAAAAGCCGAGAGAAAGCGGACAAGATTGATGTATAAATGAAGAATCTTTATTCATGCTGAAACACGGCGAACAATACGTCAATAACACAGTATTCTTTGGCCATGCTGTATCCGCGATATGTATATGCCAACCTTCGGAGCACTTCTGGCGTCTCTTCGCTCGCCGGCACTCTGCCGTAAACACGGCTGCCGACACGAGTCTTGCGCTTCGGATTGCGCGTACTTTGGCGGGCTCTTCCTGCCCTACAAGGCGTATGGTCACGCCTGCTCTTCCGTGGAACACTTTCCGCTTAGCAGCGTCGTACACGACCTGGTTCCTCTCCAACCAAGGCCGGCCAAGGAACATATCCTGGCCGAGGCTTGGGACGATGTATGCGAAAATGCGTTCGTCAAAACCGGCGGTCTCGACAACGACAGCCACAACTCCCGGAGACGTAACACTTTCTGAGGACTCCGAAAATCCCCCAATCTGTCGAGGCTTCGAGTCGACAAGAGGGATCCGAATCTTCCGGACGACCGCTTCGTCAATCACGGCATAGCAGTCACATCCAGTATCAACCAGAACGCGTATAGGATTGCCTCTGTTGAGCCGTGCGTTAACCAGCACGGGTCGACTATTCATACGCGGCTTGAATGCCTTCCAGTCTTGGATATCTGCCATTGAAGGCCCCGGCGCCCGCTTTCGCACCGGGGCTAGTCTTTTCCCGTCGGCTCGTCATCCCCACTGGACGTCGCAGCCGACTCCGAATCGTCGCTGCTATCCGGCAGTTTCACGCGGGCGGTCGCGTGTCGATCCTTTTTCACCTCACCGGGAAAGACCACCTTAGCTGGGCAGTCCGCAATGACGTGATCCGCCCGACCACACCGGAAGCAACGACGCTTGTCCTTGTGCTTCTGGTTCAGATGACGACGACCATTCGACTCCCGACCAGTACGATTGACGTCTGTCATGGATACGTCTCCGTCGGAATCTTCCGGTCTCTCCCTTACTCTCTCCTTCGGTAACTCTGGGAATGATCGCCCCGTCGAAGGCAAGTATTTCCCGGACTGAAGTCTTTCTAGCCGTCCCGCGATTTCCTGAAGTCTGGCAAGCCAACCTTGATAGTCCTCAGGAAGGACAGCCGTGACCAGGCTCTCCTGAAGGCGCTTGCTTATTGCGTTTTCCAGGAATACAATCTTTGCGTTATCGGGCCACTCTGCTCCTCCAGCCTCGGCTAATGCCTGTTCAAAACGAGGGAGGAATGACGCCAGCGTCTGATCGTCGCGTTGCCGCATGGTTCTCAGCGTGGCTGCGGCACGAGATTGTATGTTGCTATCCTGGTAGGTTCGGTCTAGATACCGCATAAACTCCTGCGGGTCGTAGGCGCTTCCAGGACCTCCGGCGGCATAGAATGTGGCAACGACCTGCTGCGGTTTCTCTCCTAAGCATGAGTTGATGAGGTACCAAAGCTCGCGGTTCCCGTTGTAGTAGTGCGCATCGAGCTCAAGCTTATCTCGCATCTGCCTAGCCCAGGCGGCATAGCTCTTCCGCAAGCCGTCGTATTTCGGCGGGTTCGGTAAGGGTTTCCGTGTCACTGCACGGCAGGTCTTCGAGATGTGTCCGAATCGGGTGTGCCCTCACCCAGGCCTCTGGTCATTGGCGGCGGTGGCAAGTCCTCGATGTTCTGTGGCTGGGCTCGGCCAAATTGATCCATCATTAAGGCAAGTTGGGCCTGCAGGGGGCCAAGGGTCGTGCTGACCACCTCTTGGATCCGTTGGTCAATCCACTGGTGTTGGAGCCTCGGACTCTCGTTCTGCTGATCCATCTTGACGAGCAGTTATTGAATTGTGTGGTTCGTTTTGGTGAGCTCTAGATATGTAAGAGGCTGGCCCGGAGTTTATTCAACAAGCAGGTGCCTATGGGTTGTCTATCTAGAGCTAAGGAGAAAGGAAGCCGAACTCGAGGCGTAGCCTCGAGTGCGAGCTTATATCGCCTATTACAGAATGTTCTCGCAGCTCCGGGCCCCCGAAGCGGGGCCGGTGCTGCCATCCGAGCATGATCCACCGGACCCGGTTGTACCGGGTCCACCACGCCGGGTACAGCCCGTGACAGCATCAAGTATTGTCTCTCGAAACGGGGCCCGTTTCGACTTTACAGCCAATCATTCAGACCGACTCTACCCCCCTGCATGTACTCTCGAGAAACGGGCTCCGTTTCCACAACGCCCCCCTTTTCGCTCGTAAGCATACTTCACTCAGTCGCTCACTTAGCGCCCAAAATAACGTACCCCACTGCGTCGTGCAACGCAACAGATTGCCCGACCGTCAAGCCAGAGCGAAAATTAATCCTGCAACCAACACAACCATTTAAAATATTATAAAACATTACAATTATGTGAAACAATGTATAGAGAATCCATCTATATGATGGATTTCTTAGGAAATACGAGCAGGCGGTCTTGTGGTCCGCCCAGACCTGAGAGACTGAGAAACCGGCCTCCATATTTCCCTGCGCTTCCGTCGAACGGGATGGACTGTAGTCTTGAGCCACTGAGATTTCAGAATCAATCTTTACGGTACTCAACCACGCAACAAGTCGGAGGAAGAAGGGTACAAATTTTATTATTAAAATTAAGTGGCTTGAGACTGCAGCAGAGATCCCAACAAGCAGTCAGCTATCAAGCAGTACTGATTACTGATTGATACTGGTAAGTTATCAATCAGTATTATCAGTAAAGCACGTGACTGACCTTACCCGGTGACGTCATACGACTTTCATTTGAGCTGTCCAACTCTGGACCCATTCCGATCCAAGTCCCGCTGCTTTTTTTGGAATACGGTAAATGTTGCTCAGCTCAACCTTGCAACCTTTGAAAGTCCGGACTGTACTGGCCCATTCGCCATAAATGGTTGCAGGTCGTCAGGGTTCACTTTCAAATCAGGAGACTTCTGAGACGACAGATGGCAGATGGCAGAACGATCATGGCTGTCATAGCTTCACCAAGTGATTTCGTACTCGACTACTAATGCCGTTATTGGATACCGGGTAGGCATTCCTGGCACTGAACCGCCGTATGAGGTATGTTTCCGTGACCAGTTGATTATGCTTGATGGATGCACGTACAAAAGTACTGGAGACTCAAGGAGTCGCGACCGTCTTGGCTACATGTCGGATCACACGGGTGATGCGGCGCACCGCGTTAGGAACACGATTTTGCTTTGTTCCGAGTCACATGGGAATCTCGTAATGAACTGTCAAATAGAGCCCGATTGCAATCGTGAGGGATAGCGCAGTAGACAAGCTGTTCAGTGCCCAAGCCTGATTCCTGGTCGGCCATTGACATGTGCCCGTGGTCGTCTGCCATGGCAGGCGAGATTGCACCTGAGCAACGAAGTTCTCCAGCAGCCGAATCAAGCAACTCTACGGTCGGTTCATCTGCTCAACATCAGTCTACTGTCTCACCTCCCCTTTCCTGCGCGACGCCAGCTCTCGTGCGTCTGCTGCAGCCCAAAAAGCGTCGATTGCGCACGCCAGATACCTGGAAACACTTTCGCTTGCCACAAGGGGATGAGGAAACCCACCAGAACAGCCAGAGACTCTGGTATTGTCAGCATTGCCAGAACCCATCGTGGAGAACCGTCTCAACCACAAGCGCGAAACGACATATGCGAAAGGACCACGGCATCATCATAGAGGACAGTGAAAGACCAGCCAAGAGAGCGCTTCAGCAATCACTCGAGGTCGCCTTCACGCGCGCAGAGGAAAAAACTCGAGAACAGGAATCACGCGGTGATCAGTCGGTTTTACGAAATACGATTCAACTTGACGCCTTCTATGAGGCACAAATCCAGCTGATCACGCGCCGTCGTTTGCCGCTCAATTGCGTCTCCTGGCCGGAGTACCAGGCTCTGCTTTGTGCAGTCAATCCTCTGGCGGAGGAGATTCTGATCCATTCAGGCACGACGGTCCTGACCCATATCGAGCGATCTTACGAGATCCACCGTCAAAACGTCAAAGCTTACCTACAAGCATCAAGGTCGCAGATCCACTTCAGCATCGATCTTTGGTCATCGCCGCATCGAAAGGCATTCCTCGGGATCTGCGCACAATGGGTAGACGAGCGATACGAGCCGCGAGAAGCCCTTTTAGGCCTGCCGAACATACAGTACAGCCATTCGGGCGAGACGATGTCGAGGCTCCTGCTCGACACCATCCCTTTGGATGTGCGGGAGCAGCCCCTGAGTCACGAGACCCACATCTACGTAGCTACATGTACGATACATACACCTTCAGGGGGCGCGCACGCAGTATTAGTAAAATCTTCAGCAGCTGATTTTCTATGCACCGCATTCAATTTAAGGCTCAATGGCTTTGCAACAAGACCCACAAGCTTCGCAGGCAGCTATTCCTACTGTAAATAGCTTCGAAGAGACCCTGTTTGTGCGGCTTGACCATTGTCAGCGCGAGCAGCCAGTCGACAGCACGGTCCGCCCCTCCTTTGAGCCCGAACCCGAACGGGGCCCTGAATTCGTCCCTTTTCACGTCCCCGAGCGCGAGCCGCAGGTTCGACAGCTACCACCGACGCCATTGTTACTTTTCCAGCTGTTTGTACCTACTTTCCTAGTAGAAACATGGGTCAAATACACGAACGCCAGTCCCCAGCCCGGTCCGGAGGGTCCAAAGAAGGAGAATTCGCGAGAATATAGCTGGAGAGAGACCTCTCTTGGAGAGGTATATATCTGGCTTGCAACCCTTATTTATATGGGTTTACATAAGGAAACAAGAGTCCAAGACCATTGGAAGACTTCATCTATCGGCTCAATACGTCCAGTCCACCCTATCCTCCAATTTATGTCATTTGACCGTTTCTTTCTTCTCCAACGGCACATACGAATTAGCGACCCGACTAGCATCTCGTGTGGACTCCCAACGCCCTACGCGCAGGTTAATGAGTGGTCCGAACACATACAACAAGTGTCACTTGCTCTCTGTCAGCTGGGCACTTGTTTAGCTGTAGACGAGTGCATCATCGGCTATACAGGCAGGTCAAAGCAGACAGTCACCGTCAAGAATAAACCCACGCCCACCGGCTTCAAAGTGTGGGACCGAAGTGACAGGGCCACAAGGGCCCTCAATCTTGCGCCTCTATAACGCAGCCTTCTGTGAGAACTTTGCCTGCAACCTGGTATCCTACAGGAAGCTCAAGAAGCAAGGAATTTGGTTTGATGATCATCCAGACCGACCTACGAGCTTGCGAGGCCCTGATCATGCAATTCTAGCCTTGATCACTGAGAAATGTGGTCAACTTGTGCTAGAAGATATTCCTGACGATTTTTCCCGCGGCAGCTTTTTCACTCGCCGTAACAAATTCAATTCTTACACCAAAAGACGACCGCAAAAAGCTACTGCAGAGCTGTGGCACTTACGCCTCGGTCACCCGGGTCCTCGAGCTCTTGAACATCTCGTCAACGCCTCTCAAGGCGTCAGAATCAAAGGCATTCCCACGCACAAGTGCGACAACTGTGCGATGGCAAAAATCAAGCGCCAAATTCGTCGAACGCCGCGCGAGACTGACTCCTTCAACCCCGGTGAACGCCTCGCCGTCGACTTCCACGATTTCGAGCGAGACGGCGAAGGTTACAACTCGTTACTGCTCGTATCAGATAGAAACACCGGATTCTGCTGGGATTACTATCTCACCGACCGTACAACAGAAACAGTCATCGCGACGCTGGCCAAGTGTTTTGCCTACATCGAGCTACATCATGGCTTCAAGCCACGCATCATCGAGTGTGATAACGAGCTAATTTCACAGAAACCTGGCGTTGAAGACTACCTCAGAGGAAGAAGCTTCAAAATCGAGCCCTCGGCACCCTACACACAAGACCAAAATGGAGGCGCCGAGCGCTCGGGGGGTGTGATTAAAGATAAGGCTCGAGCCATGAGAGGGAAGCTTCCAACAGACCTCTGGGTAGAAATCACGAAGGCAGCCACGTACCTCAACAACCGCACGCCTAAATACCGCATCCGCTGGAAAACGCCGTACGAACGACTCTATGGGCACAAGCCAGCACAAGAACATCTCCGTGCCTACGGTTGCAAAGTCTTCGCGATGACGAGTTGTAACCTTCGCCGTCTCGCTCGAAATCGTGGAAGTCGACGGCGAGGCGTTCACCGGGGTTGAAGGAGTCGGTCTCGCGCGGCGTTCGACGAATTTGGCGCTTGATTTTTGCCATCGCACAGTTGTCGCACTTGTGCATGACACTCCATTCTTTAATTTTGATGATGACACTGACGAGGCAAGCAACACACAGACCGCTTCACAAGAAGAGGAGGCTCCAAAGTACGTGGAAGCCAGATTCGAGCTTTTGCCGACTCCTCCACCTACTCCTCCCGCGGCACTGCTTGCTGCTTCAATCCAAACTTCGCAACTACCTGGCGGCGCTCTTAGACGCTCACAAAGGAATGACGTTGCTTCCCAGCTACCTGGCGGCGATGAGGCTGATCATCTCATTCGCTCACAAAGGAATGACGCTGGGCCCGGCGGTCAAGAAGCGACGGCTTCCTCTGACTCACAAGGGACTACTTCTTCAAGGCTCTGTAGTCAAGAGGCGACGGCCTTCTCTGACTCAAAAGAGACCCAATCTTCATTCTCAACTCTATTTCCTACACCCAAATCTTTGGTGAGCTTCAAACAAGAAGAAGCTTAGCATGCCGCCTTTCAAGCAGGCCGCCTAGGAAACACAGTTCTCTCTGTCGGTGGGAAACCGCTAGACAGAGCAAAAGAGCAACGTTTGCTGAGGGAGCCACGAGAAAAGCTTTATCGCCCACAAGAGGCTGCGAGAGAGAGACTCGCGAGCATTCTCAAAGACCCAAAGCAGCGCATTCATCGCTCGTCACTTCCTCCCGCGCCAAGCCGCCACCATCAGCTCAACGATCACCTCCTCGGAGATCAATTCAAAGAAGCTGAAGAGGATCACCTCAAGAGCCATCGAGATATGGGTTCTTGGCGAGAAGTGAAGACCTCTGACGCCCCGAAGAGGCTCAAGATCCTTGACTGCATGTGGGTGTATATCTACAAATTTGACAAGCATGGCTTCTTCAAGAAATGCAAAGCCCGGCTTGTAGTGCGTGGAGATCAACAGGCTCGTACGTCAAGCCAAGATACGTATGCAGCAACACTCGCTGGAAGAAGCTTTCGCACTTTGATGGCGATTTCTGCACGCTTTGACCTCGAGTTGATACAATATGACGCTGTCAACGCTTTTGTCAATGCCAACCTTGATGAAGAAGTGTACATGAAGATGCCACCTGGTCACAGGCGGCAAGGCACACTTCTTCGTCTCGTGAAGGCGTTATATGGGCTAAGAAAATCCCCTCTCCTTTGGCACCGCGAGCTTACTGCTACACTTCGGAGAATAGGCTTCAAATCTGTTCCCCACGAGCCCTGTTGCCTGACACTTAAAGGAATTATCGTCTTTTTCTACGTTGACGATATCGTCTTTGCCTACCACAGGAAAGATGGCGCAAAAGCCAGAGACCTTGAGACACAGCTTCAAACTCACTACAAACTGACAGGTGGCAAGGACCTGCAGTGGTTCCTTGGCATTGAAATCCTTCGAGATCGTGAACAACAGCTGATTTGGTTGTCACAGTCTTCTTACATTGACAAAATAGGCAAGCTCGCGAGCTCACGCCCTCCTTCAACCACGCCGATGTCAGCCATCGAGCTTTTGCCATACGAAGGCACTGCTAGAGACGCCGAAATCCATATCTATCAAGTCAAAGTAGGCTCGTTGCTCTACGCCGCCGTCATCACAAGACCTGATATCGGATTTGCGGTATCACGGCTCGCACGATTCAATACAAACCCAGGCCCAGTGCACCACCGTGCAGCTGACCGTGTTTTGCTGTATCTACAGTCAACGCGGGCTCTGGCCCTTCAACTAGGAGGTGGCGATGACTTCGAAGTAGCAAGTGATGCCTCGTTTGCCGACAACTCGATGGACCGAAAAAGCTCTCAGGCGGGCAATTGATAGGCACGCCGAACCACTTTACTACGGACGCCGTGTTACGGACGCCGTGTGGCTGACCTTCCAAATCGGGCAAGCGTCTGGTTTTCAGCCACAGCATTCTTGAGTCCGCCCTTCTCCGGCACTGTGGTTTGTGAAAAGGGACAGCGGAGCTCTCGTTGAAGACCAAGCTTCGCCATGTTGATGTTCACAATCACTGGCTGAGTCAGACCATTAAACAAGGAACAATTCAGGTCGTTTACAAGCCTACAGACGAGTTGATCGCAGATGGCCTCACAAAGGCTCTTCAAGGACCCAAATTTGAGGAATTCACACGCCAATTGGGCCTCCATGATATCTCTGAACGACTTCAAGCTCGAGAACAGCAGGAAATTAAGGAAAGCGACCTTCATAACCACATTCAACGCAAATTGGAGGATTTAGGTTTATGAAGGAGCCTTCGGACAGGAATAACAACTCCCTAGTTGGCCTCACCTTATGGCTTCCAGCTTCGCCCTCCTACCCGGCCGAAGCTGGGGGGGTGTGTTAGAACGTAGGGTAAATAGGCCGCGTAAGGCGGTAGCCCGAGGTATCATTTTGGGGGCCAAGAGGCGATCACGCGAGGCCGCGTCAGCCCGCGTAAGACATCTCTTTGGTATAATATGCAAGCCGATCTTGGGCCCACATCAGCTTGATCTGAAGAATCAAAAAAAAAAACCTTCAATCAAGACCTAGTTGAGCCATTCTCAAAACATTTTGTTGCTTGCGTAGGAAGGTGGCAGAACCCGTGGTTCTGACAATAAGTAATATTGTTGGAATACTAACCTGCTGAATAACCCGTGCATCGGTAGCGATACCATCACGGTTCGCGCACGAATCCCACGTGACACCCTACCCCGCGATCAGGGCACGCAGCTGGCTGCAAGCCGTACTTACGGGTGCACACATTCCGTCTCTTGTGAATAGCTTCCTCTTTCCTAGTTAGTTACAATTGAAGTCATGACAGGTTACCCATTACCCGAAGTGACTGTGACTCAGCCTACAGCTTGTGCGCATGCGTATCTGTAGGCACATAGGTGCCTACCATCAAATATAATTAATAATCATCTAATGATTCTTTATTATAAGCTTATATAAACTAAAGAAATAGTCTATATTCTTTTTTCTTTTTTTAGTTATTGTATTCTTATATTAAAATCTATTAATAAAATAGCATATTTTTTAAATCTTTTTAAAAAAGCACTTTTTTATATATACTTATTTTAAGTAGCTTAGAGTAAATTATATAAGCTATAAGTTTTATAATATTTAGGTATAGTATTATTATAAGTAAAATTTTTTTTGTTTATATTCTAACTACTATATAGGGTATTTTATTCTTAATTTTAAAAGTAGCATAGAAAAAACATTATATTATAAAGTGTTCTATTTAAATATAAATATCGTAATAGTTATTATACCTAAAATATATACTTAATTCTATTATAAGGCTTACGTAAAGTCCTATATAAAGGTTTTATTACGTAATTACTATATTACTAATCGGGTCGTTATAAAGAATCTCCCCTAGAAGGGTTTTCCTTTAAATTGTAGCTAAAGCGGGGTCGGCCGGAACTTTTGTCACCCGACTGTAGTCTAGCCTCCCTGAATCACACCTGCTCTCGTGCCCCGGGTTCATCACTTTCACCAGCCACTGCCCGGGGAGCGCATAGGCTCGCGTTACCCGCGAATATAAAATTCCGCCCAAATCGTGGCCCAACCAGCTCAAGGCCTCTTGCACAGTCCCCTCGCTCAGCCTCAGTGCAGCAGTCATCTCCTCGGGAACCCGGTTCCCCACCAAATCTCTCTCCCGCACCCTTGATACGAGCACGATGCCGTCGAGCGTCCGGCACCGCGAGAGCTGCACGTACAAGCTGTACGGGTCGCACTGCGAGGGCACGGCACGACCGTTGACAATCGTCGTCCTCGTGCCGCGCAACTCCAGCGCCACGCGCTCGAACGTTCCGCCCTGCACCTTGTAGTCGGTGCACGCAAAGGCCGCCGTGCATGGCAACCCTTTTCTCGTGACGTCGTTTTGCTGCCACGGCCGTTTCTGCTGGCATTGGATCTGAACGCTCATGGGCGTCAGTAGTGGCAGTCTGTGGAGTTGTTCCCCGTTGCAGACCGGGGCTCGAGGTAGAGATAACGTTGCCAACTTCTGGAGCAGTACCCCCCACCCGATCCTCCGCAACCCCATATTTCGCATCTTTCGCGCCCGTTCTCACAATACACTTCCCCAGACCGCCTCCACGTGACTCACTCTTCGTCCTGGTGACCATCGACTCTATCCATTTCTCCTTGCAACCGCATGCTAGAGCGGCCGGCACCTCCCGAGAACCACGACCCGCAGATAGGATAAATACATTATGCTTCATCTACGCTTGCTTTCCAGAGACGGAATCGCGTGCTCGCAAGCACAGAAGTTGTCTAACTATACGAATATGCCATGTCTGCCTTCGCCTCCGTCGCTGACTCTTCAACCCACCTCCGAGGACCGCTCGACGGCCCAAAAGGCCCCGGCAGCGACATGTCTATGATGTTCTTCGTCCAGCCGGACTGCCCTTCCAGGTTCGCTCATCAGGATGAGCATCGCATCAAGGGTCTCAACGCCGAGACGATCGCCCGAGTCCATCTGCCTCCTCCCTCCTGGTTGCTGACCGCTGAATATGCACCCTCCGATCAAATACTGACAAGTCGCCAACATCCATCTTCTTCAGTCTCAATCTCTCGATTTACGGTCAGTCTATTATCTCATCATAATGGGCCGAAGAGTGGTTCTTCATGAATGGCCGCGTCCATCCCTACGCCCTTACCTGGGAGGTTACGCAGCACGATGGTCTAGAGTCTGACCCGGGCGGCACCCTTCTCTACACCATGCCCGCCCTCATCGTCCGCGACCAAGGCTACCAGCCGTAAGACATAAGCCCAACCCTCGCCGACAGTTACCCCGAACAAAGTCGGCTGATAGTGAGCAAAGCGTTCTTCCCAGGCTCTTTGACTCCATGGACAATTTCCCCTGTATCCCGCCTGTCGTTTCCTTCACCGGGCCCATCGTTGGCTCTGGTCACTCCTTGCTGCGACAAGAGCTCCTGCCAGGTCTGGACGCCGCCCAACTGAAATGCTGCGGCTTCGTCCAGCTGTCCACTTACCTTGCTCCTGGGAACCCTGAGAAGACCCCATTCAGAGGCTTCCACCCATTCCAAGTCTTTGTCGTCTTCCCCATTCACGCTAACCCTTGGGCCACCCTATGCAAGAAGATGGCCGAGCGGCGGGACTCTCACTTCCAGGCTAACATCCACTTCACCTGTACAGGCAAAGCCGCTGGCTTACTCAATCACCGCGCCATGATCCACGCTCCAGCCTCCAGCCGAGACTACGTCTTCATCGTCGTCCCAGATTC
>KQ030614.1:53438-72284 GCA_000956045.1 Hirsutella minnesotensis 3608
CTGGACGGGTTAACGTCATTACCTCGCAGAAGACACTATCGATATATTGAACGATTCGCTCACGATACGCCGCTTGGTCCTCGCCATCGGTATCGGCAAGCATTGAACTTAGATGCGCGTTTCCGTGCAACCAGAGCAGCCCATGAACATGAAGCGCACCTCGTTCATTCGTTTCCACGGCACCATAGTATTGGCTGATGCGCCCGAACACCGACTCTTCTCCTACTTTCACGTAATGCTCGAAGAACAAAGTCATCTCTCTGTGGAAAAAAGTGGCCGAGCTCATTGGGTCCGAGACGGACAGCTGCATACGCTTGAATGACAAGTCAAGGCTTCGTAGGAACTCCTCGGCCGCCTCGGGATCGCGTGTGCGGTACGCCGCCAGTCGGAGCTTCACGGGGTTCGTTATGTCGTTTGGATTGATTGTGAACCAGATGGCAGGCACGCCATAACGGACGATGAGAGCCTGGATCTTGTGCCGCATACTTAGGCGGAGCTCCCTCGACATGGGCTGCCGGTAACCGTATAGCGAAAGGCTCCTGAGAAGCTCTTTCACGTCCTCGTCGGTAGTCTTGCCTGACCCTTCCAGCTCCGCCCTAGCTGCCGCTAACCTGTCTGCTGTCAGGGACCGTACGGTGCGCTCCACCTTGCGGAAATCCCTCCTTGTCACGCTCAGCATGCTTACACGACGGTTCCTCGACCGCACGCCCATGTTGAACACGAGAAATGCGAAAATGTGGTGTGTCGCGAATCGGCTGCCATGGCGTCGCAACACAATGTTAGCCCACGTCAAAATGCTCATATTTCGAGACGATACGAGGTCCCGCGCCGCCGTCTCTGCTCCGAACATACCGGCAGGACTCCTTCCAGACTCCAAGCTGGCTTCTTCAACCAGCAGTGGGCCCCCAACGCCGAATGGTAGTAGCGTGGGAAACGTCTTCGCGAAGAACGAGGCTTCAAACGCGTCGGCAAAGTCGTCTCCCCGGCGAACGTGGATGTACGGCTCCGAGCTATCAACATGTCCTCGCTGACCCTCCGTCGAGGACCCAACCCACGTTCTCGGGCCCCTGTGGCCGTTCCCGGCACCTTCACCGACGGCGGCGCAGGCAAATCGCAATTTGTCGACGTCTGCAACATCCGGCGGTCCGTCCAGTGTGAACATTCCAGACGAGGTAACCTCGTTGATCGGTTTCACCGTCAGGTCAGGCTCGGCGTCGCTTTCAGGTCGAGACTCGTATGCCTCCTTCTCCCCTGGTCCTTCAGTCTCGCATCTAGGCGAGTCTTCTCCTTGATGGAGTGCAGTGAGGATCTCTTCGATCTTCACCGAGCCCTCGTCATCCATAGCCCGCTCCGTTGGCGGCACGACTTGCGCCGTTCGTGTCTTCTCCCATGCGGACGGCTCGTTTCGCTCCATGCGATCGTATACCAACGACGGCACCCCATGCGGCGGTGCTTCCCAACTTTCCATCTCTGCCACATCGATCTCGATCTCAGCATAGTGTGGGTTATTCTTCTTCAGCCATGCAAGGGCCCCCTCAACAGCTCGCCGCCTCACCGATAGGAGAGTCGAAAGATCGCTCGGTCCTGGTTTTTCCGGGCCCTGCCAGGAGACGTGGATCTCATCCATGACTCTCACAAGCGGATGGGGAAGCACTTTTGTCACCAGCTCCTGTACATTGTTTGGGAATACCGTGATGTGGCCTTTGACATGCCTCGGATACCTCATAGTCTGCCTCTGGCCACCTGGAATGCTGTACCTTGTGACAAACCCATAGCACGAATTCAGCGCGATGAGTTTCTCCTCGACCAGCGTGAGTCCCTTGAGCTCATCCGGAAACATGTGCTCACATCCAAGGCGGCGGTGGAGCTGGGCCGCTGGCGACAGCACCCCCCTGCTTCAGGCAACGTATACACTCCGCACACCCCAGAGCAGCCTCTCCAACGGGAAAGCAACTTCGACATGAAAATGGCGAGCGGCCGCCCTTGTCGATGCAGCTAGACGTCCATTGACCCCACGTCACACCTCTCAACTCCTTTTTCGTGCGCTTACGGTAGCACAGCGCGCAGGTCCGTATTGGCAGAGTGCTCGCGTCCTGGAACGACTTATAAAAGTCTCTCACGGTCGACACCTTTCTCTCGTGCGGTATCGGTGCGCACCACGTCTGTTCGTTGGACAAAGTCTCCTTCGCGGCAAAGTCCTCCTCCAGAAAACGCAACACGCTTGCCAAGTCCTCAACCTGCAGTTCCCGTCTCCTCGGCATTCGGATTCCGGCTCGGATATGCTTCCTCGGAAGCCAGTCTCGACTGAAGTTGCGCTTTCTCTTCCCCTGCTGCCGGGGCTGCCTCGGACTCACTGCTTCGTCTCTCCATGGCTCATCCGCTCCTTCGCGTGCCGTCGGATGTGGTAGCCCTGGATATGCCTCGCCGTCGTCCACATCCACATCTGCGCTACCATGTCCCACACGAGGCGGCCCTGGATGCTGCGACGAACCTCTTGTGTTGGAGATACCGCAAGGGTCCCTTACTCCATTTGGCCGCCGACCACCTCGCAACGGTCTCTTGGGCAACGACCTTGCAATTGTTTCCGCACGCTGCCTCCATCCCGTATCTTCGACCATAGGCTGCTTCGGCTGAATCGGTCGGAACGTTGATGCTGCGTTCGCTGACTGTCCGTGTGTTGACGAGCGTTCCGACCTATTGTACCGTGCGTTATGCCTCCTTTCCGCAGCCGCTACAGTTGCGCCAGCTCCTGTCGTGTCTTCTCCATACCCTCTCCCCGACACGTCTGCATTTACATCACCACCCGCTTGCCCATTCCCGTTTGACAACAAGCAAGGTCGCGTGTGAGCAACCGCCTCGGTTGACCTCACTGCAGGACTATTCATCATGCAGTGGCCTGCTCGACGTCGACGGCTCCAGATCAAGTTACATCACGAAGCATTTGCTCCGTACTCACTTCGGTTGCATAACTTCGCCCCTGGTTGACGATTATGCTCCTTGACTCGACATAGGTTCCCGCTTTATACAAATGTCCCGGCAATGGCCTCCTTAACCACCTATCAGCCTGCCTCCGTGCCTCCGTGCCTCCGTCATCGCGGCCTCGTCCAGTCTATGCATATAGAAATCGTCACCGCTACTCTGTCTAACGCAACCTTATAAAGCTGCGCTCGCCTCCGCATCCTCCAGATCAACCGTTCCAGCCGCCGTGGTTTGCGAGGACGGTGGCAGTCTGTGGAGTTGTTCCCCGTTGCAGACCGGGGCTCGAGGTAGAGATAACGTTGCAAACTTCTGGAGCAGTACCCCACCCGATCCTCCGCAACCCCATCTTTCGCATCTTTCGCGCCCGTTCTCACAATACACTTCCCCAGACCGCCTCCGCGTGTGACTCACTCTTCGTCCTGGTGACCATCGACTCTATCCACTTCTACTTGCAACCGCATGCTAGAGCGGCCGGCACCTCCCGAGAACCACGACCCGCAGATAGGATAAATACATTATGCTTCGTCTACGCTTGCTTTCCAGAGACAGAATCGCATGCTCGCAAGCACAGAGTAGTCTAACTATACGAATATGCCATGTCTGCCTTCGCCTCCGTCGCTGACTCTTCAACCCACCACCGAGGACCGCTCGACGGCCCAAAAGGCCCCGGCAGCGACATGTCTATGATGTTCTTCGTCCAGCCGGACTGCCCTTCCAGGCTCGCTCATCAGGATGAGCATCGCATCAAGGGTCTCAACGCCGAGACGATCGCCCGAGTTCATCTGCCTCCTCCCTCCTGGTTGCTGACCGCTGAATATGCACCCTCCGATCAAATACTGACAAGTCGCCAACATCCATCTTCTTCAGTCTCAATCTCTCGATTTACGGTCAGTCTATTATCTCATCATAATGGGCCGAAGAGTGGTTCTTCATGAATGGCCGCGTCCATCCCTACGCCCTTACCTGGGAGGTTGCACAGCACGATGGTCTAGAGTCTGACACGGGCGGCACCCTTCTCTACACCATGCCCGCCCTCATCGTCCGCGACCAAGGTTATCAGCCGTAAGACATAAGCCTAACCCTCCTCGCCGACAGTTACCCCGAACAAAGTCGGCTGATAGTGAGCAAAGCGTTCTTCCCAGGCTCTTTGACTCCATGGACAATTTCCCCTGTATCCCGCCTGTTGTTTCCTTCACCGGGCGCATCGTTGGCTCTGGTCACTCCTTGCTGCGACAAGAGCTCCTGCCAGGTCTGGACGCCGCCCAACTGAAATGCTGCGGCTTCGTCCAGCTGTCCACTTACCTTGCTCCTGGGAACCCTGAGAAGACCCCATTCAGAGGCTTCCACCCATTCCAAGTCTTTGTCGTCTTCCCCATTCACGCTAACCCTTGGGCCATCCTATGCAAGAAGATGGCCGAGCGGCGGGACTCTCACTTCCAGGCTAACATCCACTTCAACTGTACAGGCAAAGTCGCTGGCATACTCAATCACCGCACCATGATCCACGCTCCACGCTCCAGCCGAGACTACGTCTTCATCGTCGTCCCAGATTCGTGGACTTTCCTCGATAAGGCCACCATCGCAACCACGTCGGCCTTGCCTCTCGTGACGCCGCCAAAGCCGCCAACATCCTCGACTTCAGCGGCTTTCCAGAATATCCGCGCTACATCTTACTCTGTCGCTCCGCCTGGCGCCCTCCCGCTGACTCCCCCCCCTTCGGCTTCAACTTCGGCTTCAGCCGGCCTGTATACCCCGCCGCAGAAACATCCATATCCTGGGCCCGCCGAAACGCCGACGAAGAGGCCCCGCATGCTGCAGCGGTCCCCCGACACTTCCTCGTCGGCCGACAATGAGAGGTCTGCCACTCAGTCTTTCTCTGTCTCATCTGCCCCCTCTTCTTCCGAACCGGAAACAATTACTCTCGGTCCTGCCTTCGGGAATGCTTCAGAGGCCCCATCAGACTCACCTGCCCGGCCACATCGAGGTCGGCATCCAAGCAAGAAACTCATGGAGATGAAATAATTGGGAAGTGGAATAACTACATCGCATACATGTTTTCGGCAATATTCTGACTCCTCAGTGGATGAGCAACCCACAACCAGGCCCAAGCTTGCTCTTTCTGCAGAAATGTGAACCTAGCTATTATATTGCAACAGTCCATCCACAACTTCTGATGTCGTCGCGCTTTCCTTCCAGACTCTCCGCCCTTCCGTCGGAACGCATTCCTTCTTGTGAATCTTCCAGTCCGCCCTTTTGGTGTTCTTTACCACAGTATGCCGCTGCTTAACATCTGTCGCAGCGTTTCACTCCCACGGTCGTTCCGCATATTTTGCACAGATTGATCTCTGGGCAGCAGTTATTTGGTCTCACTGATTTCTCGCGCATCTGGGTCCTACTGCTTGATAAAAGGCATCATGGCCCGCACAAATCGTTTGTCGTGTTCTTCATCTCGCCGACACGACTCGTCTCTGTGACGAGGCTTCAGGCGACGCTATGGTTGCGTATAAAATTGTGTGGTCCCGAACTGGCATATGAACTGGACTCGAACCGTGGTGGTTGTTATGGTTCAGTTCTTAACGCTGTGGTAGAACGGGGCTCCACGTATCAATGCATGCATTAAAAAGGGGAATGACTATGCGGGCCGAACCACATTGCTACGGGGGCCGCCTTACGGGGGCCGTGTGGCTGATTCCCATCATCAGCCACAAACTGAGGACGTGATTTACTTGTGCCTAAAATGGGAATCACTGCATCAAAAGCTACGGTGAATATTACAGTCGCCAAAATCGACCCGCCTAGGATGGTTGAAATGCGTACGCAGTTCTGTGACGAGAACTAAGAAATGTCGAAGTCGAGCTAAAAGACGCGAGTGGCGGAATATTAATGCTCATTTCATTAGGGGTCATATTAAGATTAGATATTTGAGTATGCTTTTACCACATCCTGCAACATTTGGGATTTTACTAAACCCGTACATTAATACATTCTTCGAAGTTTGCCTCGTCCCCGGATTGTACCGCGGCCGGATGAGATAAGATGCCAGGTCGCCCACGGGGGCCCGTCCGTCTGCGTTTCGCGGGAGACCCAGTCCCCCCTTCACTAGAGATGGTTTCCCATTCTGACGGCTGTCTCCGAATACTAGGCTGCGTTCTGCGGCCGGATTGTCGCAAGCCAACTTGCTTGCCAGGTCCAAGAGCAACCGCCTTGCTCGCGGACCTAATGCCAGCCACTGTCCGACCTACCCGACCATTGTGTTGTCGATTGACCGCCATGCTCTCCGGAACAGGCTGTACATCATTTTTCGGACGCCCTCGGAGATTGGTTGCGATTTTGGGGTCGAGGATTCGCTGGTAGGGGTTACGAGAGGTAGGCTGCCTCAAGTGCCACCGAGGATGGACGTCCCATTTCGTCAAGATTGTTCCGGCTTCCAATTTCTCAGAGATCGTGTGACGGCAAGGAATTCCCAGCTGCCAGGAGACGCTACAATCCTCATTGCAATTACCGATGGGCTTCGGCCAAGGACGGGATTTAGTCGGCATCGATTTTAGATAGTGACGGTGTTCATTGGCGAGGATGTCGAGTCCTGGCTGGGACATCACTATGCGAAGCTCTCCTAAATACTCCGACCCGGGTCCAGAGTATTTTCGTGCGGTCAATACTTCATCCTGCGAGCAATTGTCAATGAAGTCTCGCTCCTGATCAAGCAGCATACCCTCGATCGCCTCGACAAGCCCATACAAATGGTTCGTTCCGTTAAGGAGGTAGCTTTTAACGTTGTTGTTACTGGCCTCGGTTCCGGAAGTCACCCGAACTCCAAAATTCCGGTATTTTTTGGTTGAGTAATAAGCCCATTGTGCGCTTAAGGGTAAGTAGGTCTTGTAAAGATATGCCAATATGGCCTGTTGGTCATTGAACTCTCCGCACAGGCGTAGCCATGCTTTCTCGTAATCTTCCTTGGTCTGAGCGAAGGTCACGTCCTTCCACATCTCAAGGACGCCCCGGTAGTTGTGGGGCACAGGTGCGTTACGGTCGTTCTGTAAAGGGGGCCCGTCGTGTTCCTCTATCGTGCGGACAGCATCAATATCTCCCGAAGTCAAAGCTATTTGTGTCTTTTCGCTGCCAGAGCTACTATCGTCGCTGTCTGTATCTTTCTTTGCATCCTTCCATTTCCGTTTCGCATTCAGGAGAGCGTTGGAGTTGATATGGTGGATGCAAATTTGTTGTTGGCTGTCAGGAAACTGGCTATTCAGGGCTGCCTTCATCTGCTGATCGAAATCCGTGATAACCACCTCGGGGAGTGGAATATCGTGCTGATCAGCAAGTTGCCTAATGCCTTCCGCGAGGAATTGAAATCCTTCACGTCTCTCATTATCAAGCAAACCAAACGCCGCATTGTAAATAGATTTGAGACAAGTCTGTCCTGTAACCTGAAAGAGCGGTAGTTTGAAACGATTGGTATTATAGGTGTTGTCGAAGCTCATTATTTCTGGAAACCGTTTCCACATTCGAAGGCAGTACGGAAAGGTCCACACCAGGCCGACTAGACGATCAGGCTCTGTCACGGACCACCTGACGATGTATGGGATGCCCCTCTCGTCAAAGAGCTTTATTAAGGCAGCTGTCGCGCCTAATCCGCCAAGCTTCTCACGGCGCAAGAGAGCCCTGATCCCGACCCGCCGGCTTGTCACTTCAATTGTTGCCTTCACGGAAGCGGTAAGCTTTCGATGAATGGGATGGGCCGAGAGACTTATGCTGCGGTCGTGGTTGTGCTGGCTATGCTGAGGGTTGGCAAATTCTCGCAGAGTCCACGTATAGTCATTCTGCTTCAGGGCCTCCGCGACAATTTTCCACTTGCAACCACATTTGCGGGAGCGCTTCTGGCGAAGACCTGTGCCTCTAGATGGGCGAGGCTCACCGTATCGGTCGCACTGAAACACGTATCTCGTCTTTCGTAAGCGACTGCCCGAGCCGTTACGTCTGATAACGCCAAATCCGTTTTCCTTTGCAAACTCGTTCACTTGATGTTGAAGTGCCTCAATTGAAAAAGCTGGAGTGCCCGGGATCGGCGGGTTGGGGATATGCAGAGTTGCACTTTGGCTACTAGATGCTGTGTCAGAGAAGCCGCTCCAATCTTCATACTCTTCTTGTTCTCGTCCGTGCGAAGGTAAGGGTGGCGAAGACAAGAGTGATGGCGATCCGGCCAGGGTGTCTGGAGCAGACCACTTTGGGCCAATAGTCCGGTGATTATTAGCCAGCTCGAGGGCCAATGGCGCATCTAACTTTGCTTGCTGCCGGGCGTAGTCCAGGGCAGACTGAAAGCGAATTGTGGCCGCCACAGAGTCGATTTCTCCCTCCGACTCAAGTTGCTCCCGCAGGCGTTTTCGCTCAAGCTTATCTGGGCCAGGAACTGCGGAGATGAACAAACGCCGAATGCCATTGCCGCGGAAGCAATCGTCGAGGAAGATTCTTGACTGTCGTAACTCCCAGTAAGGCTCGTCGATGCCACTATTACCATGTGGCTTGGGGAGACTAGTAAAGAAACTCTCTGGCCATGTTGCGAAGATGTTGTATAAGGCGTTGTCGTCTCCATCGCCATAGTGAAGCTCGGGATCAAATGGAGGCCGGGACGCTTGTTTTCGCCAGTTGCTCGAACGGTGAGCAAACACTCTGGGATCGCTGCTCTCAGAGCCACTTGTGTGAACCTGGTCGTCCTGCAGTTTCATGATGGGGTAATTGGCGACGAAGATACGTGCAGAAGGTTGTTCCGGGAGATCGAGTATAAAGTCCTTTCCGCGCATAAACTGTTACATAGCCAGCAGATACTGGGTGGAGTTTGGCACGTACGTGGAAGCACATTCAAGACAGTATGGAGAAGAGTATGATCTGTGATACGTGTATTGACTGTTTACATGACTGAACAGCGGTCGGGGTAAAACCATATCTTGAAACTGGGCAACACACAACGTTTGAATGGTGACTCACAATGGGAAGGGAAATTCCCTCATGCATGCGACTCCAGAAAGCAGATGCCGCTGCTGCCTGCAGGCAGCAGCGCGCCCAGTGGTGATAGCTGCTTAGTGGGCTGCAGGCAGCGCTGTGAACAAGCGTCTTGAACTTCATAGGACATCCGTCTTGCATCGCATGACCAGACATTGCAATAATAAATAAATACATATTTTCGGCATATTGTTATGTATTGTTAAGAGTGTGGCTATATTGATATGTATTGTTAAGCTTATCAATAATTATTAATAAGATTGGATGGTCATCTCCTTCTCCGTTGGCGCCGCCGATATCCATGATCTCGTCATCAACCGCAACGTACAGTTTGCGAATCAAGTCGTTCCTCACCCAATTACTCAAGCATTGCAGCTTTTCAGTCCTGTCCGCGGAAAGTCGAGCTCGATCCCAAGAAAGTGTCCGCCTTGTGCAAGAAAACACCCGCTCCGGGTCGTCTGACATTGCTGGGACGCTGAGTATGTCAAGAGCCATCTGATGCAATCGTGGATACTCGGCTCTCTGCTCCTCACGACACCACCATTCAAGCGGATTGGCGGTCAGCATATGTCTCGGAGGAGCATTGATGAATTTGTCAAACTCGTCTCCGGGCTCATCCAGAACACTCACTCGTCTTCATCGCCGGGCTCATCCAGAACACTCATTGACTGCCTTATGCGCTCGTAAGAAGCGACCTCTCGCGCTTCACAACTGGGCCGCGCGGTTCTCTCCGACAAAATCGGTCTGTCCTTATACTTCGCCCATTGTCGCTGTGCAGCAGCAATGGCTGTCTGCCGCCACTCTGGCGCCCAATGACGGTCGAGATACCTCCGACGTTTTTCTGGATGGAGCAATAGTGCCGTGGCATAAACGGGGTTTTTGCCGGTTTCTTCGTAATACTTTGAGAGAACCCACCAGCCCATGTGGATCGAGCTTACCATGTGGGCGTTTTCGGCGTACTTGACCTGCATCGAAGTTGAGCTTCTCTTCTCCAGCCCGAAGGCAATACTTCCAGAGTCTGCGACTGACCTTTGCGTCTTCGAATTGCACGAAGAGGATGTCCATGTTCTCTAGCACCTGGTCTATCGAAGCCCAGGCCATTTGCTGCTCCATCGTGGCCTGGTGAAATGGCTGCAAGAAATCGTGTGTCATCTTCAATACTTGCCAGTCATCATGAGTCAGGATGTCGTCCTCAAGCTCTCGATGATACTGATTGACGAAGACCGACAATGGACCTTCCTGGCTGATGGCGGCATCAAGCAGCTTGAACCACGAGTTCCAGCGCGTGATATTGTCGATACCGAGGGCCTTCCCCGCAATGTCGTCCCATGCATCGTTGTGAATTGTAGAGTTGCGAATGAACACAGCAATGTTGTGAAGTTTACCCATTGGACCGATGCTCCGCCAGCCGGCAGTATCATTTCTTTTCCTGCGCCTGCCGTGAGTTCTTGGCGCAGGTTCTGAATGGAGGTGGTCATGCAAGGCATCTGCAACAGTAGTTTGATTCAACTCATCGTCCGCCTGTTCAATGGCGGCCCGAAGGGCACTTTCGCTTGTCGCAAAGAGAAAGGCTTGCAGGGAAAGGTTAATGATGTGGCCGGCGCACCGTGTTCGAGAGGATATCGGATCAAAAGCCAGTCCATGCTCTTGCGATAAATCAGCAGAAAGTTGACGGAGGCAAGTGTCATTTTTCGCATCATTGTCCCCGGTGAAATAGCCGAGTTTTTGTGTTATGCCGTATCTCCGGATGATCTTCAGTAGGTGCGGCGTCATCGCCGCGCCCGCGTGCGACCGTCGCAGGTTTGGCAATCCCAGCAATGCCTTGCGAGGCTTGTATGCCTCGTCGACCCATTGCGCATGAACAGCGATGTATGCCTTGCGTTGAGGAGAAGACCATACATCCATTGCGATATGCACAAGACTCCGAGCGCCTTCGAGCCACCGACAGACGGATTGTTGATGCGTATCGTAGGCCCTATCTAGATCCGAAGCGACCGTGTTGCTAGAGTCGACGAGGAACTCCTCGACTGCGGGGTTGATCGCGGTCAGAAGTGCCTGATACTCTGGCCACGTCGCGCAGCTCAGTGGCAGATGCCTGTTCGCGGAAAGTAGCATCTGTGCCTCTCGGAAAGCATCGACATTAATTACGCTCCGCAAAATATTGACCTCGCTCTCTTGAGACAGCCTCAGCTGCTTTTCGCTTGTTCTCGCAAAGGCATTTTCGATGGCTACTTGACGCTTGCATCGAGCATTCGTATCTTCTCTGACTTGTACGTGATGAACCTTTTCGAGATGATAGCGTGCATTGCCAGAAATATGGGTTGACTACGATGGATTGCGACAGCGTTTACAGTAGTGGAGTAAATTGCCACCTGCCGTGCGTCGCTCATCGCCTCGAGCCTGTCGAAAGTGATGCCAAGTCGACGTCGCTCTCAACTTCCTCCTCTTGACTGCTGCCGGAAGGGAATGCTCCGATTCTGAAGGTATACTGGCAGATTGCGAGACGCTATCTGAAGGCAAAACTGATGACGAAGGGTTCGAGGTGATGTCAAGCTCCGGCATACGGGGGACGTAGTCTTCCATTGCCAAAGCCGAGATATCGAGGGGGCGTGCACCTCAACCAGCAAAATGGAGGGCATGGAGAATCTTCAACGAAAGAATGCCACCAATCTGTGCCGAGCCCCTTTCCTCAGCGCTAAGGCTGACGTGTGGAAAAAGTAAGTACGCCTGAAACGGGCATTTAAGTCAAAATAGGGGCATATTAACAATACATATTGATAGGGGACTTCTATATTGTTATCGATATTGATAAGCTTAACAATAAATATGCCCATACTTATCAATATATATTGATTACTGCAATGTCTGCGCATGACCCCCTTCTTAGAAGCTCTGTTTCTTCACCACCATTATCAGCAAATGGTCTCGGTCCCAGCGTTGTAAAGCTGCATTCGGGAGTACACAGAGTTATAATGATTTGGTATTCACAACTGGCCAATAAGTAAGGCCGATGCTGAGAGAGAGACAGCGGTACCGCCGTCTGGGCGAATCAAATGCTACATGGAAGTCACCAGCCACACGGCCCCCGTAAGGCGGCCCCCGTAGCAATGTGGTTCGGCCCGCATAGTCATTCCCATAATATATAGCAGCGGTTACGCAGTGTACGTATCTATCCTTTGGCATTGCGATATGTATCTCTAACGCTGCATAGCTGGGTGATGACGCTCTCGTCATGTTATATCGGGTTCTGGCTTATCACGAAGGGTTCCTCTAGACTCACTCGACTAAGTGTCCATTTTTGGCTATTTGCTTTGTTATGGGTATTTCAGGCGTTTGCTGCTGCTGCTGAAGATCAGCCGCATATTGGATCGTTCTACTTCGCCGCCTTTTTCCATTCCGCTGTTTTCTTATCCTTGCTGCTCTCGTTGTTAGAACAGCTCGCATTACCCGGGAGACAAATTTCTATCCAGGAACCCTACGATGGGAATCAGGCTGGAGAATCAGCCTCGTACCACAACACCAGGCGGGATGAGGAGGATGAACAGTCGGACGCGAATGATGAGGCCAGTGATGAGGCGAGCACTTCCGCCCGGATGTCATTGCTTGGGACCAACGAAAGTCGAGACGAATCAAATGACCAGAGTTCCTTCGCCAGCGCCTGTCGACGGTCCATCTCCGCTGCTCTATCCTCCGCCAGGACGACTATGCACAGGTTCCAGCGACCATATGAACATGAAGATTTATGGCCTAGTCAACTCCCTGTCTGGACATGGTTTCTCCAGCTTCTAGTCCTGACTCCAGTTCATCTTATTCTCGTCGGAAGCCAGGGGTTAGCCGATGTATCTGCAATAGCCATGACCGGAACTGATGGCAGTAGCCTGTTAACTCCATTCGTGGTTCTTGGCTTCCTAAGCATCGTTTTACTCCTTCTCCTCACACCTTTTATACATCGCACAACGCACCATATTCCTATACTACTCTTCATCATATTTATTGGCACCTTCATCTACAACTTGGCTGCATTCCCTTTCTCCACCAACAACCGCTTCAAGTTTATTTTTCAGCAAACAGTTGACCTCGACAAAGGCACCAACATCATTACTCTCTCTGGCATTGAAGAGTATTTGCGCCACACTATTGACTCTCTTCCTGAAGCAGCTGGCCAATCTATCAAATGTCAACCAACAGTGGGGCGAGCTCTTGTGGATTGTCAATATGATGCATCTCCCTACCTCCCTGACCTTGCAAACGGCAGGGATCTCCAAGATTCAATCACGATGATGACCTCAAAGTCAGCGGATGGAACTACTGCACATATACAACTCGACGCTCTGGAAACAAGAACCTGCTACCTAGACTTTTCGCGACCTATCACGAATTTCACCGTTGAGGGTGAAGCGAAGCGAGATCCACAACTCAGTCAGAACCCTCCAGACGGACGAATACAGCACATCCAACTCTGGCGGCGAAAGTGGGGGGTGGTTAACAAACCACCTCCTCCCGCTAATCAACCACCAAAAGTGGGTCGATGTGGCGTAAGTCATGGCACAACGCCGATACCGCAGAATTTACATGGCCTTCCTCTACGTATCGTACAGCAGGGGTTTTAGCTGTGCCCGCAGCATACCGTATTAGAACCTCATCAAAGTGAAGCTTCTCGCGATACCTCCATCCTACCGCCACCGCTATGGATGCCATTTTCTCCCGTCAATTCGAGTCACGAGAGGCAGCCAAAGCTGCCTGTTCTGCTGTTGCGAAACAGGAAGGCTTCGCCCTTGCCATACGCAACAAGAAGCCGCCCGGCTCCGACAACCCAACTTACCTTCTTCTTCGGTGCTCGAAGGGCGGCGCGTATCGCGATCAACGCAACGAGACCGTACACGAATCCAAGCGCCGCAATAATACGCATTCACTGAAGTCTGAATGTCCCTTCCAAATCAATATCAAATTGAAACACGAGGGCCCCTGGGCTGTGGCGCCCTCGCGATCCTCAGGCCCTCACAACCACCCCTTCACAATGGACTTCATTTTCCAGGCGGCTTACAAGGCGGTGCAGGGTTGCGAGCGTGCCTTCCCGCCCTCGCTAGGCCTGAAAGTCCAGATCTCGGAATGCGCCATTGACGCTGGCAAGAGGCTGACTTTTAGAGATCGCATCTGGGTACCAGGAGGATCTGGGGAGAAGGGCAACCAGGAGGAAGCGGACAAGGACCAATTGAGAACTCGCATCGTGCAACAGCCGCATGACTCCGTGGCAACTGGCCATCCTGGTAGAGAGGGCACGTTGGCTATTGTGGCACGCCGCTTCTACTGGCCCGGACAGTCCCAGTTAGTTCGCCGGTTCGTGGCCAATTGTGACACCTGCGGCAGAGCACACATCTGGCGCCAGTCAAAAAGGGGATTCCTCAAGCCTCTGCCAATTCCAGATCGACCGCGGAGCCATCTGTCCATGGACTTGATCACAGACTTGCCTCCTACTGGACCGAGCAAATCACGGTACCTGTGGGTGATCATAGACAGATTGACGAAGGCCGTGACCCTGGAGGTAATGGACACCATGGAAGCCGAGACGTGTGCGCAGCGTTTTCTCCAGTGTCATTATAGGTTCCACGGGATGCCACGGTCAATTGTCAGCGACCGCGGAAGCAACTGGTTGAGCCGGTTTTGGAAGAGATTCTGCCAGCTGGCGGGTATATCGCAGCGGCTCAGTACGGCGTATCATCCGCAGACCGATGGGGGACCGGAGAGGATGAACCAGGAGATTGAGGCTTATCTCAGAGCCTACGTGTCATACGTACAGGAGGATTGGGGAGAGCTCCTCCCTGCCGCGCAGCTGGCGCTCAACAATCGCGAGTCGGCAGCGACCAAGATCAGCCCCTTCTTCGCGGAGCATGGCTATCACGTCGATCCTATAAGCATTCAAGATTCGGAGGAGCCACCTCCGGATAGAGAGGAGAGCAAAGCATACGGCTTACTCACTCGCCTACAAGAGGTTAATGAGTACACATGCAAGCAATGATGGCCGTCTCGCAGAAACGACAAGAAGAGGTCGCAAACGCGAAGCGACAGCCTGCGGAACGATTCGAAGTTGGTGACAAGGTGTGGCTTTCGATGGCAAACTACAGATCGCCACGACCGTGCAAGAAGCTCGACCGGCTGCACCACAAGTACACGGTCACGAAGATAATTAGTTCGCACGTCGTTGAGCTTGACGTTCCCGGCTCAATCCACCCGCTTTCACGTGGACCTCCTCCGGCGAGCTCATCAAGACCCCGCACCTGGCCAAGAAGTGGACGATGCGCAGCCACCACCGATACATGACGAGACTGGCACGGAGCTATGGGATGTCGGCGAGATTCTCTGCGCAAGATGGAAGAAGCGGGGACGAGGACAGTTCAGGCAGGCGCTGGTGCGATGGACAGGCTACGCAGAACCAACTTGGGAGCCAGTCGAATGGTTGCAGGGAACGATTGCAATAAAAGCATATGGAGAGAAGTACGGATCAATCAAGGCCAACGATGGCCCTAGGGAAAGGTACGAGACGCCGGCAGGAGCACGAGGAACCCGCAGTCGCCGGCCTGGCCGGAGGGGAGAAGGGGGGTAAATGTCACGGGCTGTGCCCGGCTTGGTGGACCCGGCTGTACCGGGTCCGGTGGGTCATGCTCCGGCGTCAGCACCGGCCCCGCTCCGCGGAGCCGGGTGCTGCGAGAACGTTCTACGATGGGTGATATAAGCTCTCACCCGAGGCTGCGCCTCGGGTTCCGCTCTCCTTTCTCCTTAGCTCTAGATAGACAACACATAGGCACCTGCTTGTTGAATAAACTCCGGGCCAGCCTCTTACACTTGGCAACTTAACGGGTGTTCGAAGTATTTTAATAATTAGCCCCCTTCTACTCCTTTATCAGACCCAGAAACATATGGTGCGCTCCATTGGAGCATATGACAGTATCTGGAGGATTGCCCAAGGTCCAAGCGAAATCTTGTAATATAGTCTCGAGCTCTGTCTTTTTGGGATTGGACAACCTGCAAATCCGGACTTCGAGCAGTATATTGCAATGTGATACATCGCGCTCCCTTTGCCTGTATCGCTCTAGTTTCTTCTTTAACTTTTGACTTTCCACAAGGAGGTCATATATGATGTCTTGGTAGTCGTCGGCAGTGCCGCTTGGCGTCATGGTTAGTAGAGGTAAAGCTCCCTGATCTTGGCTTTGGTAGTCCCTGTCTCCGTGCGGCGAGTCCGACGCTCCTTGGTAGAACGGAGGAGCTCGTGAAATTAGTTTCGCACGGCACCGGAGGGGACACGCACAACTCACAGCTCACGGCAAGTATTGCTGTCGGCTTCCGGTTTAACTGGCCGAACCATTTTTCCGGATCGCTTTCACTCATTGCAGGGCTGCTGCAGGACGGGATTTGACAAGAGGCGAACGCATTATCCTGGTTCTGGATGGCAGGATCTGGTGTTGGCATGACGGACAGATCAAGAGGTGTACGTCGTTATGTAGAGTTGCCCGGTTTACAGGAGAAGCACGACGGACAAGGGGCCAGTGTGTGGACGGTTGCGTTGCAATAGGTACTATTCACCGCGGCATCAAGCATTTGCTGCAATGCGGTCGGAAGGTACGTACTATTAGTTGGCTAATTGTTGTTTTCCTGAAGCTGGGTTGTAGGTTGCAGGTGAAGGGCCTCGCGTTGAGCCTGCGGTTACTCGGACTACATATATTCCGAGCTATGCGGCAGTTTACAAGGGTCCCCGTAGGAAATTCCCCGTTCGCAGCGCCACATCACGCCAGTTGTAAGGCGTAAGCCCCAGGGTCTCATGCAATGGTTGCACGGGTAGTAGAAATCTCGATGCTATCTTAGTCTAGAACAATCTAAAAATCTGCAGCATCGAGATCAGAAGGGCCGCTTGGCGCAGACCGTCGATCGACATTTTGCTGGTTATCGAAACGTCGACTCGTGGGGTAAAGACTCATACGACAAACCTTGTGATGGGGGAACGGGTGACTTTTCATATGCTTGTGTCCGTCGAGTAGTTGGGCAGTACCCAGTACTCCCTCCTTGTGCGTATCACGAATAAATAATCCAAAATCCAAAACGACATCATTTGACATGCAGGGAACGTTCGAGACCTTGGAGCAATCTTAGAAGCCAGGCACGCGGTCAGAAAGAAACACGTCCCCACCCTTCCACCCTTCCCCGTCAGAAACTGGGGTTTCAAGGCTTTTCAGGGCTCCTGGTCTTGTGGCCTATTGGCTGTCACATAGATCACATAATGCTCTTCACTATTACACAAAATGGAGGCAAAGTTAGGGGAAAACTCAGAGGACGAGAATCGCGCCTGGCCAGGACGAATACCTGCATTGGATAATGCACTGTGAAAGTAGCGACGGGTTCAGTTCACGATCAAGATAGTGTCACGTAATGGGCGTTACATCAGGCAGGCTTCCACAGCGATCAAGGAGGGTTGTTGTTGTTGTATTCATTTCGCCCGGAGGGAGATCCCTATAGGGCCTCTACACAATCTAGATACATTTCGACACGTTTGATGCCTGACTCCCTAAGCCCCACGGATAGTTCTCTTATCACTTGCTGGCCAGCCTCATTGCCATTGGTTCCATGACAGGCCTGCTTGAAGGCCAAGTTCTCCAAGTGTTCAGCATCCCATTTGCAGCAGCTGAAGCGCGGTCTGCCAAGATCGAAGCTGGATTATGTTAGTACTGTCGCGTGTTGGATCTCATTTGTTTCCCGGTGGTTGCTGGTCCCTGTCAAGCCTTTTCGTCTCAGTCGTAAACTTAATAATCGCACGCACTGCCTGCATGTTCGGCTTCCATTTGTCACCGTCCGATGCAGCCTTTCCGCCCAAAAAGAACAAGTTCCCAATTTTAGCTCTCGAGCATTCGAACAGGATTTTTCGTTGCGCAACCCAATTTTTGCATCGAAAGAGGAAGTGCTCAATCGTCTCTGCTGCCTGACCACAGTCACACAAGTCCGAGTCTGTTGCTCCTATCCTATAAAGATAGCTGTTCAGTCGCGTCATGCCGGTGCGAAGCTGAACAAGAATGTCGGATTCTCTCCTTTGTCAGGGAATCGTAGAGTGCGCGGGTGTGCTTCCCTGGCAACGCCTTGTCGACGCGCTGCGCGTGATTCCCGATTCCTTCCGGAAACTGTCCACGCTGTCGTCGGGCGAGCGCCATACGAAGGGTGGTGGACCTTGCTTGGTACGAAAGTTCTTCTACGATGGGTCCTGCCTTGGTTGCATTCTGCGCTGCTGCCTTGGCGACTGTTCCCCATCTGAACCCTGCGTGTCTGGCCGGTGCCCACATGAGTTTTACCGAACTGCCACGTCTCAGGAGTTGATCGGCGTGGTTGTATATTTGGCGAATAGTGCATTGGCCAGATTGCTTCCGAGGCCGCTTGATCACCTCCAGGGCTGAGCGGTTGCTTGTCACAACCGTCACTTCTCGAGAGGGAAGGCTGGCCGGCTTGCACATCAGCGCCATCGCCATCGCTGCCAGTCCCGCTGTGTACGAATTCTGTTCATTTGTCGTTCCAACAGTGACGGAATAGCTGGCAAGAACATCGCCTGGGTAGCCGCGATCCAGGTAGCACACCATGCCTCCCATTCCCGGAGGGGGGTTTTTTTTTATGGTACTGTAAAAAGCTGAGCGTCTAGGCCCTTTAGGGAGTAGTCCCTCCGGGCGTAATAAATTCATTCATTCAAGGTGCAGTAGTCCCCCATACGATTCCGAGGGGAGTATAAAGGGTCTGGCCCCCGTATATTCAACTGCCGGAGTAAAACGACCGTAACCCACTCGGCTAGTGCGAATTACCTGGAGCAAACGAAGGAGTTTTGCTTCCATCCCTGTCAGTCGG
>KQ030615.1:0-21662 GCA_000956045.1 Hirsutella minnesotensis 3608
CCAATCCGACCTCGTTCTCGTGCATCCTAAAGTCGCATGGTAAGAATCAATGCAAGACTTAAGATCAAGATGGAAGATGGAAAAAAAATTTGCACCTGAGAGCGCAGGTACTCGGTGTCGTGTTGTTCTCAATGCAGAATCTTTTTGGCCATGCTGCTGTCAATTGCTTGAATCGAGAGTACAGCTTCTTGCGAAATCGGATGTCGTCGGTGCTTCCATGTTTTGTGCACGTGTGAATATTGTATGACATGATTTCGAAGAAAAGCTCTGCTAATGAGCATGCCGCATTGTGGATGCCTGGAACCAAGGGGACCGGGCAGCCAGACTCCCCAATTAAACGCCCAAAGACATCGACGTTGCCAGCAGAGCCACGAAACGCGATAAGCTCCTCACTAGATGGTTTTGGAATCCTAGGAGGGGGCATTTGGGAGGGCTGGAAATAAAGGAAGGCAATTCGACTTCGGTTTTAGTATCTATAATTAGCCATTGCTGCGACGAAACTAAAGTTATGGTTCTTCTCACCTCTCAAAAACAAAAATTCCCCAAGTCGCCTGGGCAAGGATATGTTTCTTGTTCGAGTTGCCGCAGTCTTCCTGAATAAGCGATGCATACTTTGCATCGAGATCTAAACGATTCAGAATCTCGAGGGCAAATTGGCGATAAATGAGCCCGGCTCTGTCCCTGCCTGCACACGCCATCGTGTGATACATAAGCATTAGGGCTTGTGCCGTGGGAATGGATGCACGTCCTTGTTCGCGTTCGAGCAGCAGCTTGGTCTCGTCAAGGAATTGCTCAGAGAGGCTCTGTCTTCTCAAGACAGGGGACTGTGTTGCTTGCTAAAAGATGGCGAGGTACAATAAAATACTTCGAACACCCGTTAAGTTGCCAATGCAAGGGGCTTAACGGCTGAATATCCAGCCCGAAGGGTGAGCATCGTATAACGCCGTATACCTGCAATTCGACTTTCCTGGAGGGGACCTAGAGCCCCCCTTCCGCCTGCAGCGCCTGAGCCTCCGGCTCGTCAGGCTCAGCCATCGCTTCCTCTAGGTCGGCGCGGGTAAGGGGTTGACGGCGGCTGTCGCGTTGCTTGACGAAGTAGTCACTTCGCTTTCGGACCTGCGCACGTAACATCGTGTTGAGGGCGACGAAAGGCCACGTCTTATGGCGGGCAAAACGCCCGTCATGCCATCTCATCGCATGGCCAAGGTAGTCCTGATACGTGATGTTCCGTAAGCGAGGCTCCACGAAGTCGGCCTTGCCGTTAGGGTAGAGGGTAGGGAACGCGAGCGTTAACAGCGGCTGGGAACGGTTGAATTCGTCGATAGGGGTCCTGCGAATGGAAGGCAGTGGCATCTGGTGGTGAGCCTGCGCGCTACGTGGCATATACTCCAGATCAGCCATGCGCTCAGGGTTAGGGGTCCCATCAAGAAATCGGGACTGCAGAGCGTTCAATTCGGTATCAGTGACCTGCAAATTCGGGATCGCTGATGCATCGGCATCGCTAGGGTCCTCTTCCACAACCTCCTCAACGGGGCCTTGGGGAACCTCGCCGTCAGGTATGTCAGCCACTTGGCTGGCAATGGAAGCAACTACGCTGCCATCAAGAGGAATCCGTTGCAGGCGATTCTGGCTCACAACGGTATCGCGATAGCCCGGGTGGTGACGCTGTAGGTAATGCAACCAGGCCGACAGGCATGAGCGACGTACCCGGAAATCGCGAGCAAACTGTTGCCGGAAGCGAGGGTCGCCCTCTGTATTAGGAGGCCGCAAGAGGACGATATCTAGCTCTTCAGGTAGGGCTGGGAGCTCTTCAAAAAGCCTACCAACATTGCGAAGGAAGTGGACAACGTGACCCCGATATTTATACTGAGCGCCACGCACCTGCAGGACTTTCACGTGTACGTGAACCCTAGCGATGAGCATCTCCTCGACCATCGTTAGATCAGGTAGATTGGTGGGGACTTCCCCAAAGTCAAGGTGATTCGCGGCGCTAAAGAAGTAGGGCTCGTTAGGGACTTTCTTCCTGTCTCGACCAACGCAGCGACTGCAGATTTTCAAGCTATTTCGCTTCATATCGAACCATCGCTCCCGGCAGCGGATGCAACTATGCATCTTGTCGTCATTCAGGGCAGTATAGAACTCCCGCACAAGCTCTTGATCTTCCTCACTAAGGGCGGGCAGATTAAGGTCCGCTGTAAAAGGTGGATCAACTATCCGATCAAACTGTCGCTCTTGAGGCTGTGGCCGTGGGTTGAAAGTGCCTTGACGGGTATAGCGGCCGCGACGATGATCCTGTGACAGTAAAGAAGTGGCAGGAAGAGTGTTTTGCGGAATCGGGGTTTGCGGAATCGGCGTGCCCAGAACTACTCTTGGCAGGCTAAGGGTAGAAGGGACAGGAGAAGGCCCCTCTGCAGCGCTTGGGATAGATGGCCTCAGCAGAGGTCTAGGCAGTCCCTGGAGTGCGGGGGCCAGGCCACAGAATAAGGCAGGCGTGGCAAGAGATTGTAAGCCGTTCACAGACGCAGGCGTTGGCGCAATCCGCCTTGGAGGCGTCAGGTTAGCTAGCGAATCAGTTCTCTTCGTGGCTTGGCGTGGTGGTAGCCTTGAGGCGATATTTCGCATCGCGGCAACGGCGGCTCTGGACTTGGTTACCCGTTCCTTTCGGTGTGCCCTACAGCTAGCACACTGTCCTGTAAACTTAGTGGTGCGGCGGCTCCTCGATTTAAAGGGTTCAGGGCTGTCAGTGGCTGACCGACACTTCTTTAGCCGGCTGGTTTGCATTGTGCGGGTTCTTGGGGTCGGTGTCCGGGTGCCAGACAATTGGGAGGACTGGGTCCATCTTTGGCACCAGTCATCAGTCAATTGATGAGAATTATCTTGGAGCAGGAATTCCGCGCAGAGACGGAGATCGTCGATCGCATCTCGGTAAGATGTCTGGTGCCGGGTAAGCTTGATATGCGGGACGGGTATTCCGGGTATGTACCGCCCCGACATGCAGTACATCGTGTCGGAAGTGATCAAATCTTGACCACCCGACACTCATCCAGTCCAAGCACGAGGCATTCATAGTCGAGCGAAACGATACACAAGATGGCTTCACAGTTCAACGAGGCTCAGCACTTTATCAATAAATAAGATGAATACATCTTACAGCTCGTTGAGCGCAGATGGCATTCACGAGAAGCGGAGAACACCACTGCGCGGTAGATTTGTCGCCGTTTCTCATCTCCTCCACGAACACGTCCTGGTCGCCTAATGGCATGAGAGAACAATTATCAAAATTGAAGTATTCGGTTATAAGTTCTGATACTAGGCCATCGTTTCCAACAGCAGTCCAGGGCTTGGATGGCACTAGTATCAGCCTACCCTCTCGATATTGCTGAGTAGTCTCTGTGGCCGGGCTGTCTGTAAATGTGGGGGAAGTTGAATCTATAGGAGACGCCCCGGCATCGTTGGTTATTGGGATGATCGCCGCAAGCTCATCCGTCGCTCTCAATCGACGAAGAAAACTATAGGCTTCGTCTTCAGGCCGCGTGCGAAGTACTTTGATGAGTTCTTGATATCTCCGGAGTTCATTCTCAAGATCCCGGCATTTACGCTCTTGTGCTTGGAGTGACGTTTCGCCTTCACGAACTGCAAACACACATTCCTCGTTTTTCCGGGTGCACTTTCCACATCTGGGCCGTAGACCGTCGCACTGAAAATGTACGTTAGTGTTCAAAGTGAAAACCTCTTGAAGCCGAAGATCTCTCACTCACTTTTGCCCTTTTTCGCCTGCAAGAGTCGCAGGCAACTCGCGTGACTGATCGCTTGGGAGTCAAAAGCGATGGGGCAAGCAATAAGGTTACGTCACCGGAACTTTTCCTTTCGGGCGCCGGCGCAATGGCTACAAACTCCTTGCTCTGTTGGTCGGCCATAGCGTTCGCGTTGACAGCGTTGGCGTTGACTGGATTGAGGACTGTACTCGAGTAGAATCCATTCGCGCTCCTCCAAGGCGTCAGCAGTAGGGATAGTTATTTGACGTCATAAACCCTGACGTAAGAAAGCCCAAAATACCGGTAATTCACCGTCATAAAGCTTTATCCTATTTAGGCCTAGTGTCTGCAAAAGTGGTAATAGATGGGCCATGTAGAAATGAATTTATTCCGCCCGGAGGGATTACACCCTAAAGGGCCTAGACGCTTAACTAGTTACCCGTTGGCTCCACCTCGAGAGGGCCAATTAAGCGCTTTAAGTGCGCAGCGCTTAATTGGCCCTCTCGAGGTGGAGCCAACGGGTACAGTATTCGTACCTTCATTTGAGTCTCAACCGCCCGCAAGCCCCACATTTCTTACGCTTTACATCTTTAGATCTCCAACTTCGTTGATTTGTTACAGGCCTGCTTGAAGGCCAAATTCTCCAAGTGTTCAGCGTCCTATCCTCGGCAGCTGAAGCAGGGTCTGTCGCCTGGCGAAGCTAGATGATGTTGGTCATTGATGACCGGTTTCGTCATCTTGGTTTTCGGCTCATTCAGGTTGCTTTCTGTCGAGTCATTTCGTGGCCATTGCAAAGGTGATTGTCGCCCTGACGGCTAGCTTATCTGGCGTCCATTTTATCGAGTCATGAGAGGTCTTCCCTCCTAGAAAATACGAAAGATCGCCGAATCTGTTCCTAGCGGTTTTTACTATAATCTCGCGTTCTTCTCCCCATCTCGCGTAGCGGAACAGAAAGTGGTCCGTTGTCTCGGGTTCCTGACCGCAGTCACACAGGTCTGAGTCCGTAGCTCCGATTCGGTGTAGAAAGGTATTAAGCCTGCTCATCCCAGTTCGGAGCTGTACTAGCGTGTCGGCTTCTTGTCTGTTAACTATATCGTATAGATCGCGCACGTGAGTGCCTGGCCGTGCTTTGTCTACTCTTTTGGAGTATTTGCCTACACGCTCTGGCAATGTATCTTGACGTTGGTGAGCCATTGCTAGCCTAACGATTGTGGATCGAGCTTGATACGTTTGGGTCTCCAATGTTGCTCTTCTTCCGGTTGCCTGCTTTGCGGCCTTCTTCGCATGAGATCCTAGAGGGAAATTATCGTTATTGGCTGGCATCCATATCATTTTGACAGACACGCGATTCGCCTGTAGGCGTCGGACCTGCCGATAGATCTCTCGGATCGAGCCTTGGCCAGATTGCTGGCGCGGTCTCGCTATCGCTTGCAGTGCTGATCGGTTGCTGGAGATGACAACTAATTCGCGACGTCGTAGGTTCACCGGTGCGCATCTCAGAGCCATCGCGATCGCCTCAAGTTCGGCAGTATACAGATTTTGCTCATCTCTGCCGCCGAGGGTGACGGAGTAGCTCGCCACAGTTTCGTCGGCACCACCGACTGCCGCATCCCGTATGCAGTCTCCCATTCCCACGATGCCTTTCCTCTGCGATGACGAGGTCGCGCTGAGGATTCCTCGCGATCGCTGCAGCGTCTCTTTGCCCTCCCTTCCCCGCCCCCCGACCACTGCTCGCGCAGAATTCACACGTGATGGCGGACGCAACCGTTTAATGGCATGACGGGGCGAGACGGGGGTATTGCTGACAATCCGTGGAAGAGAATATCTGATTGGGTGGTTGGGTTAAATAGGGTTGGTGCGAGCACGGGTAGCGTGCTGCCATTCAACCTCCCAGAATTTGGCGTTGTCGCCAATACCAGACAGGCTAAAATCTATCTATCACCCGTAGACGCCGTGGGCGCTTCGCGGCGGGAAGCGCACAACTCTAACAGTAGCTTTGCCTCCACGCGACGCCTGGCACCCGTCCTGATACACTGCACGACTGGCTTTTGTATGCCCCGGGTCGAGAGCACTTGGCATGGCATGCCAACATGAGCTGGAGCCATGGCCGCTGCCGGCACCCACCCACGCCAAAGCGAATCCCCTTAAAGTGGGGGCGGGCACGAGTAGGTCGACCTGTTGATTATGCACTCGTGGCAAGAGATGGGGTCTTCATAGCGCTATTGTGTTTCCCGACCATGAGAACTGGGAGCGGTTGAGATAGGGGACTGGCTCACTAGGTGATGTGGCTCACTAGGTGGTGAGGCTCGTTAGTAGCAATGTTCCGCATACCCCATTCTCACCTTGCAGGTCGTTTCGCCCCCGCTTCATCTATCTGCCCAGCTAATATCTCCAATAGAACTACGTACCCAGGGCTTGGGTACGTAGTAGGTCCCAAGGAGTGCGTCTGCAAGTGGTGCGAAAGGCAGCATTTCGGCAACTGCTCGCTGATTTACGCCTTGCGAGAGACCAGTTTTTATCACCAAACCAACAGGGATACTCGGCGCTTGCGACTCTTCAAATGACTTTCCATCCCGTGTACCCGGGCCACGGCCGATAGCCATCGATCGGACGAGCCGGCGGAGTTTTTTTTCCGAAGGGGAAGCAGCATGTAATCAATTTACGTGCATGCGCGCGAGTCTCGATCGTGACAGAACTGCTGATGCCGTCTGGGGTGATTACAACTTGCGATTTCGCGCTTGCCGCGGGATGAGACGCCTTCTGCGCCTTGTGACGGGTCACGTACTGTGCCAGAAGGCCGTGGACTCTATTACGAAGATTCTACTCAGAAGAAGAATAAAGGAGAAGAGAATGATACGACGGGGTGTCCTTCCCTAAGTATCCCGCTTGTCCAACTTGTGTGTGGGTCATGTATACAAGGGGTGTGACGGTGCTCAACCGAGGTAATGTATGCAACCCGTCACACGCCTCACCCTTCAGGTTCCGTGCTCGACAGTTCCTACTAAACGATTCGTACGGTCCACCACAGGGCACGCACTTCGGTTCCATTCCCTTGCACTTACTCCCATGTGGTGATGTCCTACTTTCGCGTATGTTCTAAGTCGGTCCTAAGCGACGCTCGAAAACGTTGGTGTAGGCCGCGTAGCTTTCCTTGGTGACGTAAATCACATTGACCCGCACGCTTTGCCCATTTCCCCATTTCTTTCTTGCTGAGCTAGATATCTTGGCAATCGTGACGTTATTCTCGACTCCAGGAGCCTCAGCTGCGCCAGGACGTTCGCTTCCCCGTCCAGCACCCCGGTGCGGTTGGCGTTGTTGATATTGACAGGGAAAAGTTGATATCAGTACCCTTGCTCTTACGGTCACCGTCTTCGGCGCAGCTTCCTTGATCTGCTTTAAGAGCTATTGCTCAGCTGCGCACAAATTTGCTTCTGGCTTGATTTGCTTCTGGCTTGATTAGTGGGCGGCATGGTTTACCGGGATTCGCATCGGGGCGCGCGAGCGTCATGTACCTTTTTGCAGCTGCACGGGATCGTAGCCAGCCTCAGAGTGCCGGGACGCAAGACGAGCAATTGTAAATACGGATTTTAAAATCACTTACGCGCGTTAAGTCTTAAATCGGCCAAGGATGTGAGTAGATGATCGTTTGAGGCCTAGTGTAGTAATGCTGTCATAGACGGAAACCCCAAAGTTGAAGAAATTAAGGAATTTTCGAAAACTACTTATAAATATCTTAACAAAAACTAGTTGAGTTACTGTAGAGGCAAGCGGTCCCTCGAGGGCCTAGCCCGCTGTATTTCGCTATTGGCATAACCCCTGGCGGTAAAATATATGAACACCGAGCGGGCAGCCGGGTTTGTCGACTGCGGGGAACTTTTGCTGGTGCGGCACAAGAGGGTTGCATAACCAAATGATAGGAACCAAGCGCATACCGAAGTGCAAGTCTCGCCTATCCTAATTAAGCTATGGCATCCTTATGCCTTATAGCGAGGGCCTTTATAACCGTAATCTACTAGGTAGGTATATTAATATTATCTTAATAACTACTTCGTAGAACTTTTAGGAAGGGGTTTGGTATCGCTTTCTAAGCTACCTATACGATGCTATTTAAGATACGGCTAGGTACGCTTCCGCCGTATCGTAAGCTAATAAAGCTTACTTATTAGAGCTATCGACTAAAACGGACTAAGGTTAGTTAGTATATCGTGTCCTAATATGCTTATAAAGTTTATATTTCGGTCTAATTTATAGCTAGTGCGATAGCCGGAATCTTTATATACGATATTAAAAGGTTAGGGATTAATATTTATATAACGAAAAGGAACTCTAGACTAAAACTAATTTGCTAGCTAAGATTAAGCGATTAAAAGTAGCGAACTTAGATATAGATAAGCGTCTTCGAGATATTACGTTTATATACGATATAAAAGTATACTAGTTAACTCTTCGATAATTAAATATCTATAATTCCTTACGTAAAGCTATTATAAGTCCTTAGCGAATCGACGCGGAATCTAGATAGGATCCCCCTAAAATTACGGATACCCCTATTAAGATAGTATATTCGGCAATTAGGCTATTAGTCTATCTAAGCTACTATTGCCGCCTCTAGCCCTAGAATATATCTAGCTCTCTATCTAACTTAAGGAGATATAATAAAGCTAGTACGACTCTTATAGCGCCTTACTTACCTACCCCGCTCTCCTTCCTATAAATCGCGAATAGAGAACCTACGTATACGCTAATAAATAGTTAGACTTACGCCCCTATAGCGAAATCTAATATACGGCGTCTACTTAACGCCTTAAGAACCTAGGATTACTTACCCTTTTATTTTTTCTACGAAAGCCCCTTTTTAGAAGCCTTTAATATAGGGTCTAGTCTATTTTGCTTAAAAGCTCTAGTTAACGTATTACTTACTCTCGCGACGCGCGTTCTAGTAGAGATTAGTTAGGAGGCTAGGTATCTTCTAGCGACTTATTATAGAAGTAAAAGCTTTTCGGATAGTACTAAAGTAATATTATATACTTCTAGGCGACTTATTAATCTTCTAGTGTTAAAAAACAACTTAAAAAGCCTTTATTATACGTATTCGATACGTATAGCTACTAGCTATAAGCCCGTAACCAACCTAACTACTATAACGCCTACTAGCTATTTAACTATAACCTTAGTATAACCCCTCGGCTAGTATCAGCTTAGGCAGCTAGTATCGGATATCGAAGGTCTAGGCTATATACGGATATATAAGGGATAGGACTATATCGTCCGGACTTTTATACCTACTTTAATACCTATTATACCCTCTCTCTTACACAGCCTACGAAGCTATTTATAACTACCTACTTAACTATCGATATAACTAAATAAGAAGCCTATAGGAAATGCAAGAAGGTAACTACTTAACCTTTGAGTTACTCTTTAATCTAGGGAGCTAGAGACTATTAGAATAACTATATCGAACTATCGATATAGCTATAGAAAAGGCCTATTAGAATTGCAAGAGAATTATTAGATAACCTCTAAGTTACCCCTTAATTTATAATATAGCTAAGGAGGGGTCTAGTTAGTAAGGAAAGGGGGTATTCCTATTAAGGAAGATTGTATATATAAGGAGGCTTTTCCTCCCTCTCTTCCCTCTTCTCTTTCCTTCCTTCCCTAGCTCAAATTACTACTACTACAACGCACCACACAGCCTACCTTTAAATACAGCCTATTTCTTAGAGCCTAGCTCTAGCCCCACTTTTACCCTTAGTTATCTAAGCTTAGCCTAGCCGGCTTAGTATTCCTAGGGATTAAGTAAGACTGCGTGGATCTCTCCCTCTTGCTAAGTAATACCCTCTACGACTACGGATAAACAACGTGCCTTTAATAGCCTAGCTATTCGAGGTATCTACGAAGTAACTATACGTCTATTCGGCTAGATATTAGTTATTCTATAATATCTAGATATTTAGGCTTTCGGTATACTTACTCTCTTTTAGCTTAATTACGGTAATAAGGTAGTAGTTATTAATCGCGCTTAATCTTTCTTAAGTAGTATTTTAAACTTTTACGTCGAGTAGGGCTCGGTAGGTATTAATAAGCTATATATTCGATCGCGGATAACTACTTATTGCGGCGCTATTTCTCTAGTCCGGTAAGTACTACGTATAAGTTATACCGGCGTAAAAGGTAGAAAGTAATACGTAGGAAAGGATTCTAGAGTTAACGTTTAGAGACTATATAACCGAGGTAGTATTTATATAAATCGATCTACTAGAGCGTATAATATATTTAGATAAAGCGCTATATATTAACTAAGATTATAGCGCGGACTACTTTAATCCGATTCCTTATAAGTTTTATTCTCTATCGATAATAAGGGTATCTAGTAACCTAAAAATAGTAAATATAGGATTTAAAGCTTCTTACCGGTCTCGACTAAGTTATATCTAGCTAATTAGCGCGAAGCTATTCTAACTTACGGAATAGGTTTATAATATATATATATATTAGAGAAAACGGCCGCCCGGATTTTATTAGGAATAAATACTTAAAGTATATAAGAATTGCTTTAATTAGTACGACAACCTTTTAGCCCTCTTAGGTCGCGATATAAGTCCTACTCTATCTATTCTTTTTATTTAGTAAGTCTACCGAAGAATACTATATAAAGAGTTAGGAGGGAATAATAATCTTATTATCCTAGTCTATTTTATTAGTTCTACCTTATATCCTTAGTTTAATTTTCGATAAGTCTAGGCCTACTTAATCCGCTAATATATAGTTTAGAAATCTACTCCTAATCTACGGACTATATACTATAACTTACTAAGTACTATAGCGACCTTTTTACCTTCGAGCGTATTTCGGGACTCGTACTATATTTCGTCTTAGTATCTAGTCTATCTTAGCGCGATCTAGGCGATAAGTACGATACGAGTCTTTAAAGTTACGCGTAGATCGTAGATAACGACGGGGGAGTTGTAGTATATACTAATGCGAACGGACGTTTCCTAGGTCTATACTATTTAGCACGGTCTTTAAATATTGTTATAGTAGGTATAATAGTATTTACGCGCTTACTTCTTATGGAAATAGGCGCGGATCGTCTTCTGCTTATGGTCGACAACGTTAAGCGAAAGGTGTCAAAATGAATGGAACTCAGGCTTGTCACGGCAGAGTGGCGATCAATTCCACGCGCAGCTCAGCCGTTTCGGGCTCTTGGTTTGGTAAGCCCAGTTGAAGTTACCCATTTGGTATTGTAGCCAACGCCAATAAAGCAGCAGCTCAAAGTGGGTCGTGACACGGGTAGTCCCTCCGGGTGGAATAAATCCATTCAATTCATTCACCAAGCCATGCACTGTGGACCCGGTGACGGATTGGTGGGTCCAGACCTCCATCACTTCTCGGTACACATCGCTCACGTGGTGAGCATCGGTTGTCCGGCAGATAACAATCGCCATTTGCCGTTATGCCTCCGTGCAGTCTACAATGTTATTTAATGTCGGCAGCAACCTCCCCCAATCCTCACCGACGTGCGCATCCTTGCCATAGAAAAAAGTTTTATGGCTTTACCACTTGTTAATGGCTTCGCCCTTTCATCCAGACTCTTATTTATCTCTCTCTACCTCAGTGCCGACTCGTCTTTTGACAACTCTGCGTCGCTGAAGCGGCGGGGAAGGAGGGCTGCACCACGTGCAGCCCTCCCGCCGCTTCAGCGACGCAGGCTGGGCGCAAGCCGAGTGCGGAAACCTGATATTCCACTTTGAATGACCCATGACGATAAGGCCTTTCGGCATAATCGTGGGCTTCGCAAACGGATGGGCGGTTTTGTCAAGAGACTTTGAGCAGGGCAGCGAAGCGCATTCGGCGCGCCTCGGGAAGCTGGGAGACTGGTGGAATACCACTCACGGTGCAGGACGTTCATGGGCGTGTTCCTAAAAACCCCCCGGATTGCTCGCATCCAGATCTTCAGGGATTTGCTCATCCTTTTGATGCTGTGTTGTATCTTGGGTGGACGTTCCTTAGCCGGCAAGTCATGCCCGGTGCCAAGCCTCGGACTCGTGGAGTAGAACCGGTTCGATGCACGCTCTCAGGAACTTTCTGTACGGCGCTAGGGGCCGTGTTTGGTGTTCACTGTTCGTCAACCTCCTCCTAATTGGTAGGCCACAGCGGCCCACAGCTTATGCTTTGGCCGTCCACATTGCTAGCCTAAACAGGTACCGTGCGCCGCCATTGGCATAGAAGGTGGACGAAGTCCCTGAATCACAGCGACGGCATGACGCCTACGTAGAAATAGGTTGCCGCAATCGACTTGTGCTGGATGGATGGTATTGATTCCAAACGTATGGTACCGTATTGTACAGTACTTTACCAGGTAGTGACTCTCATCGTTCGGGTCAAGATTTTCCCATATACCGAGAACCAACCTTTTTCTAACCGACCGCCTTAAGTAATGGTTGCACCGTAGACGGGGAAACACGATGATAAATGGCCTGGAATATTCTCTGCCACAACCCAAAGGCGCGAGCGGATATGGATGACGTCAAGTTCCTTTCGGGCTATCGCGGCGGCCGGCTATCACGGCTGGGCCGCCGCGATAACTGTGCGCACGCGCATACAAACGCACAATACGCACACACATCACAGGCACTAAGGTTACAATGTCCCAGACTAAGATGGCATCGAGATTTCCAGTCTACTGTGCAATCTTACAACTAGCTCGATGTGGCGCGGCGGCTCAATCGCGCCACTTGCCGGCCCCTAACAGCTGAACGCCAGATTGCATATCCCAACGCAGCCTCAAATTTTATAGAATAAAGGGTAATAGCCCTCCGAGAGTTCTCGGTCTCCTCACCTAGTAGCTGATATGCCCCATACTATGCGGGATGAGGCTATGGTGGATTTGTTTCGCCCGGAGGATATCTCGGGTCTAGATACTCTGGCTCTTGACGATTCGATATACTGATGTATGATACCTCAAGCCCCATAGATTATCTTGCGCTGCGCCAACTATTCCGCTGTTCGCTCTATGACTGACCTGCTTGAAGGTCAAATTCTCCAAGTGTTTAGCATCCTATCCTTAGTAACTAAAGCGCGATTTGTCGAAGTTGAAGCTGGTTGTGTTAGGAATTGATGGTGGTTGGGTACGCCTGTCCCTGTTGACGAGCGGGAACCCGGGTGTGCCCTGTTTCACCAGGGGTGCCTGCAGTCGGCTTCGAACCGACCTCTCTGCGACGCAGAGACTCCAGACGTGTCACCACTACGCCAGGGATGAGACTATCCTGCGCCGTCCCGCTGTAGTCGCCGTGCTGGTTTTCTACTGCTATCTGCGTTGGTTAATGTATGTGGTACTATCTAGACTTACTTCAGTGTAAGTTGAAACCTGTTTTTTGGCCTGCGCCATAGTGACCCGTGTTAACTGCCGTATAGAGTCACGGCGGGGTGAGATCTTAAGCCGACCTGTACCCAACCCCTGGGTGGCTCGGAGGTCCGAGCGACTAGAGGCATAAGCTAGGCCCCTTACTCAGTTGTCACCTACTTATAACCTCAGGTATAACCCGGCTTTAGAAAACCAATAAAAGACAAAAGCTAACTATTACTACTATATAATATTTCGACCGTATTATAGAAAATGCTTAATGCCGCGAGGAATACTATCTACGTAACGCAACCGTCTATACGCTGGCCCCTTGTCCGTCGTGCTTCTCCTATAAACCGGGCGACTCTATATAACGACCGTACTCCTCTTGGCCTATCTGTTATGCCAACGCTAGATCCCGTCGTCTAGAACTAGGATAATACGTTCGTCTTTTGTCAAACCTCGTCCTGTAGTAGCCCTGTAACGGGTGAAAGCGATCCGGAGAAATGGTTTAGCTAGTTTAACCGGAAGCCGACGGCAATTCTTGGTGTGAGCTGTGAGTTGCGCGTGTCCCCTCCGTGCCGTGCGATACTAATTTTACGAGCTCCTCTATTCTACCGAGGAGAGTCGAATTCGCGGAACGGAGACAAGGACTACCAAGGTTAGGATTAGGTGGTCTTGCCTTAACTATCCCTGACACCAAGCGGCACTGCCGACGACTACTAAGATATTATATATGACCTCGTCGTGGAAAGTTAAAAGTTAAAGGAGAAACTAAAGCAATATAGGCAAAAGGAGCGGGATGTATTATAGTACGATATACTGCTAGAAGTCCGGATGTGTAGGTTGTCTAATACGAAAAGGGTAGAGCTCGAGACTATATTATAGGATTTCGCTTGGACCCTGGGCAGTCCTGCAGATACCGTCATATGCTCTAATGATGTATACTATATATATCTAGGTGTGATAAATGGAGTAGAGAGTCTGTCTCCTAATACTCTCTTGGTGTAACTAATGGTGTTTCTTAGGCAAACAATTAATTAGTTCCGGGGGTATGAAACTGCTTTATGTCTATAGATAATCAACGAGTGTGCTAGTAGGATAACGTAGACTAGATAGGGTATTTGTTAATAAGTGTGAGATGTTCTTATGGAGTAACCCCAAAGATGGCTATGACTACGATTAATAAAGGCAGCGAAGCGTTAATAAGATACGTAATCTAGATATAAGTGTAGGGCAGATTGTAGAGCGGGAGAACAGAATAGTAGACTGAATAGAGTGTAATGAGTGTATAAGACTGTGAGAGGACTGAAAGAGTACGTATCCAACCTAATACTCTCTGCCCACTTAGTCCCACATATACACACTTGCCCCTCCACTTACCACCCAAACTGACACCCGCAAGCTGTACGACGAGCTGAAAAGAAAGGAATCGGAAGTGTTGGTACAGCTTCGAACTGGCAAATCGCGGCTGAATAGCTATCTTTGCAAAATCGGGGCAGTAGAATCGGATGAATGCACGTGTGGACAGACGGCGGAAACGGTGGAACATTTCCTCTTTCGATGCAGAAAATGGACGGTACAACGAGAAATCATGAGTCGATATGCAGGCGGGAAGATGGGAGACCTGTCCTTCTTCCTAGGTGGCAAGGCAGAGTCAGACGACGACAAGTGGCAGCCTGATATGGGGGCGGTGCGTGCGACGATACAGTTCGCATTGGCGACAAAACGCTTCAGTATGGACCGTTAACGGGCCATGTACTGATCAAGAGAAAATCATACTAACACAACAGCCTTCAACTTGACCAAATCGTGGAACCACGCGAATAACAAATCCAAATTAAATCCCACGATCCCTAAAATAATCGCAAAAGATAGTCCGCGAGAGGAACGAGCGGATTGGCCGCCCTATTACCGACCGCAGGGAGGGGACGAGTTACTACGTAGTGGTGACGACGTCTATATGTTTGGTTAAAATACTACTTCGTACGTTATACCTTGTACTTTAGAGCTTATGGTGCAAGGCGTATAATTAGCCGAAGGCTGCGAGTCTGGCTAATAGTTAAGTAGTTACCGAATAATTAGTATAGTATCTATAATTATATATTCATCTGTGCCTTAGAAAGTGTCGTTCTTGTCGCGGGTAGTATTAAGTGGAGTTACGTAGACCCGTGGCTAATCTTATACGGATTCTAGGTGAGAACCTATCGTTTGCGAAGTTGCTAATCCCTTATTTTTATCTTAATTCCTTCCGGCGGCGACGTATAAGTTAGGTGATTGCGGTTAAACGGGCTATTTAGCATTAGACCCTATAGCGTTTTTATACGCGAGACGGCTACGTAGCTTAAACCGGTCTAAAAGTCACGGTAGGATAGATCCGTTACGATTATATGGAAGACGGCCGATTCTTCTAGTATAATAATTACTAGACTTGGTATACGCTATGGCGGCCGCGACGGTTGAGCTTGCCGTCGAGGTTGTCTCTGGATTCGCCTTCCCGGTTGTCTCGGCCGCCTTCCCATGCTAGGGGCAGGACCACGGCGGCCGCGTCTTGGCTGCGTAGACGCCGTAGCAGCTTTTACCTAGTACCGGCACTAGCAGCACGGGGTCTTTCCCTATAGACTGTATGGCGTACTAAAGCACGTCCTACGGGACGGGTTCTCCCCTACGCCGCGCGCGCTCGGCCCTTAGCTCTAAGGGATTGCGCTACTTGCGTGCGCGAGAGACTCTAGAAGGCTCGCTCTCTACGAGGGTTCTCTAGCTGGAAAAGAAGAGGAGCGTATCGTACGTAGTTATCGACTACTACCCGCGTTTCTCGAGAGGGAATAACCTCTATAAAAAGAAGCTGCTATGGAGCCCGACTACTTTATTTTCCCCTTACCTTCCCCTCCCCCTTTTCGCTTTACCCCGCCACGATCCCGCTGACGGGAGACGGGCTCGAGATTATGATGGTAGAAATGCTAGATGGCGCAAGGCGCTCCCTGGCGCGGGCCCGACGGGCTTGGTCGGTCAAACTGCCGCACGCCCTTAGGACCCGCCTCTAGCAAGCGCGACGCCTATATATTAGTATACGGATAGCTAGCCTAGCACGTCCTTTGCTCTCGATAGGGATTCCTAGACGTTAAATAGTAAACTAAACCAAACCAAACTGTCGGTCTGATTCCCGCCTCTCGACCCGACTGGCGGCAGGCCTAAGTGGGAAGGAGCCAAGGCCTTCCGGGCCTGGCTAAGGCACTAGCAGAGCACGGCGACTTCGCCCGTTACTACGAACGCTTTAACCCTAAGTCTTCTAGTAGCAACTAGTCGGATAGGTCCCGGCGGCCCCTAATAGTAGACGTTACACGCTATGTGGTGCCTTACCCTACTAGTAGGTTTAGAATAGAGCTAGGAGCGTGTGCTGATCTTTAACGCAAGCCGTTGATATAGTAGGGGGATAAAAGTTCCGCCCTATGCGATTTTCTTAAACTACCCTAGAGTAAATACTATTACTTTAACGGCTAATTATATCAACTCTCCCCTGTAAAAATTCTTCACCCCGCGGAGCTGTTAGCGGCTTGTTACGCGGGGTGGGATTTGCAGGCCACCCGACCACGCTTTTGCTGTGAGACCCCATCGGGGCCTTAACAGCACAGAGGAAGACTTTGGAGAGCTCATCTTCCTCTGCAGAGCTGGTCCCGACACAACGTCCACTCGGACCCCCATGGCCTCCTCCGGAACCAAGGAGCCAAGGGTATTGGAAGACAAGCTCTTCTAAACAACGGTGGCCGGTCGCGGAGGTTTTTCTCCCTGAAGGCAAGCTGCTCGACAGCCTCTGATTCCTTCGAAGGGTTTTTCCCTGCCGCCACCCCTCGGCCGGTTTCCTTTCCTCGGTGCAATGAGGATGGATATAAAGCTCTGGTAGCTTTGGCAGAGGGGATGAGAGAATTCTGACCGGTGAAAACCAAGGGTTGACCACATCTGCCCAAAATTTCCCCGCTGACGGGTGAGGGCCACGAACGAAATGCGCCTTGAGCCGTCGAAATGCTGGATGAGCTGACTGGACGGCTGTTGCGGGGAGGATCTACCGGGACACTTGTACTGACATCTTGCGATGTACTTTAGTGGCGTCTACAGCAGAGACAACTGCCCGTGGACAGGTGTCGTTATGTGAAACCATGGGGCCTTTGCAAGGGAAACTGGTTCATCTTGTCAGGTAGCGGTCGGGAAAAGTTAGTTTAGCTCAGCACGTCCTGTGCTCCGATAGGAGACCTGAGCGACTGAAGTCGCTGGACGGAAAATACACACACACACACACCGTGCGTTGTAGCTCCCGGACGTTAAATAATTAACGAACGAACGAACGAACGTGCGTGCTGCCTAACTATAATGATGGGGCCAGTATCTCTTAATTCCACGGCTTCAGTGTCGACGCTCAACTAACGTGGACTTTATCGCCTCTCATATTGCAAATATTCCTCTTAGAAACCAGCCAGATAGTGTCCACTCAAGGCTTATAAACACTACTCTCGTTTAATGTGACGGTATGGGTGGTATATTAACAACCGTGAGGAGAATCCTAAGCTAAGGATGACGGGAGAGGACAAGAGAGTTCCTCCGAGAAAAGGAAGAAAAGGGGAAAGGGGTTGTTGACTAATGCCAAGAAAGTGTAACCGCGGCCCCTACGGACGTTGCATGATGATGGTTTCGGTTGCAGGATACCTGACGTATCATAATTCAGCCCCATGTTAATGGCGTACCCGCTGACATATCTTAACTTCCCACGAGTTACGTCGGAAAATTGTCGCCACCACGCGTGGACGCGTTGGATCGCGTCCTACTCTGCAGCAGGCCACAGATTGCCAAGGATGTTGCCTGAGGCTCGCTGAGACTTGGGCAGACTAATAGTCAGACTGTTAGTCCGCGACCCTCGGACTGGACTGCTGGTCAGTCTGGTCGAGTTAGACTGAACCATCAGTCCAGTCCGAGAGGCTCAAACTGGACCGGCAGTTTAGTCCGAGAGACGCAGACTGGACCGATAGTCCGCGGACTAATAGTCTGGACTACAGTTTGGACTAATAGTCCTCTTAATGGTCCGCACTATTAGGAGCTCTGCCCTGAGCATTGTCTATACGTCACTAGGTAGCCAGCTCCTCGAGAGCATCCCGCTTTTCTTCTTTGCAATGCAATCAATTCGTTGGTTGGTATATATGAGACGGCTTGCCCGCCTCCGGAAATTGTGGTCTTGGCCCACCCCATCCGGCGGCTGCCCCATCGGGCAATTCTCGGCCCCTCCACCCCGCGTGGCCCATAAAAGGTCCGGTCTCTGCCCAAGTATCACTGCAGTACCTTGATGTTCCCTTCTCTTTCCCGCGCCGCTGACTCATCCTTCCAACTTCGCGTCTCGTCGCCCATCTACAGTAACAACCCGTTGCATCAAGGCGAAACTCAGAAAGGAACGCCCCGGCTGCCCTTGATGTTTTGACCTTCTTTATCTTCATCTCTGCCACTATTCTTCCTGCGGCCGGGAACTTGCCCACATCCTCTTGGCTTGTTTGCCCTGGGCTGCGCGACCAGCTCCCGCTATCGTCCTGCAACGACTAACACCCCGACTTCACACACGGAATGGCGCAGCGGATACGATGCGATTGAATTCACTTCGGTTTCGCTGTCGAAATTACTCAATCAGGAAAATTGTGTTACCTAATAAGCAACCGCGATTTCCCTGTATGGGAGAGGGGGCCTGGACGATGCGAGGACTAGGTTCATGCCTCGGCGCCGATGTTCCCCTGCATACTGCATCATCGTCTCTTGGAGATCATGGATTGTGTTGTCAGGGGCTTGGGAGGCCTCCTGATGCGAGCTGAGCCTGAGGAACGGCCGGAACCTTGCTTATGAAAGGGATCTTGAATGCGGGGATCTGGACGCCTCGCAATGGCATCAATCATGGTGCTACAGATGGAGAGGCGCTCCTTTGCAAGAATATTCCCAGGTATGCGAAACAGCTGAAACACGGCCAGTTGCTCGTCGCTCACCCGATGCGCCACAGTCGATATCTTTGGAAAACACAATGTGTGCCTGCTCTCTCGCGTCTCAGGTGCCTTACTACAGCGACACGGAACATATCCAAGACATGGATCGTTATTGGCTATGCATTGCGTCGATCGATGAATGGCATGTTCTCCGAACGTGGTTCTCTTTACCTGGATGATGGCTATGCAGTGGCAGAGGTGAAGGGACTCCCAGTAGCCCACATTCGCGCCAGAGGTTCTAGCCAACCAGCCTGCTCATGGGACCAAGACGCCAACTGGGGCTCACGATCAGGGCTGCAAGCTCCTGTTGTCACAACAGGATCGGCTCTCGAATCCTCCGACCCATGACCCAACACGGCGAGCCCGAGGCACGGGGCTGATCTCGACCTCCAGGTGTGCCAAACTGGATCAAGCTGGTGGTGCGGAGAGAAGAAGCTGCATATCGTGTCGCATGCCAGCGGTCAGGAGGCCAGCAGCCTTTTGCGATGCGAATTACCCTAGTGCATTCAGCACAGCCTGCTTCGTTGGCTCTCAACTGGGCCAGGTCGGGACAAATCCCGTGGCCGCTTAGCCGACCTAAAGGAAGTTGGGATGGCACCATCAACCTCGATGCGACTGTGATTCCGGCCTTCCGTGGGTATACCTGCTGAATGGAGCAGCCATGCCTTGGATAGCATCCCTGTACACACTGTACGGCTACATGCTTTGACGTTGATGGAGGTCTGCCTTGGCAATCAGTCTCTCGTCCGAAGTAGTGTCCGACAATCGCAAAAATGGTTCATCGATAACATTTTGCTTTGCTCTCGAGTCGGATCGTCTATTCGAAATCGACATGAACGCGTCTCTGCTAGCCCACGGGTTATGACGAAGCTGGCAAGTCGGACATTGACGTATCAGGAAGTTCAGGGCAGTCTATCCAGGCAACCTTGGTGGTGTCGACCGCTCTGTCCTGTTGGTTGAACCGAATCTCTCGTTCCACTGGTCCAGACTGCCCAAATTGCTGCAAGACCGCAGACCCCGCCATTCATGGTGCGTGGCGGTGGGGGCTAGGTGGGAACGAAGTCTGGACAAAGCCTAATCTTATTATGAGAGAGCTGGCCACCGGGGTTAAGATTGGTTGAGGGACGGACTCAGGGGAAGGCTGATGGGGATGGCTGACAGGCAAATGCTCTGATCCTGCGGCTTCCTTCTCTCGGCGATGGAACCTGTGAAGAGTGGCCTCACAGTTCCAAGGTCGGCTCACGCCCCTTGCTGCTGGATGTCTTGCTGACGCCTCACGATGGGGACAATGACTGAAAGATAAATAGGGATGGCTTCCCATCTTTCCAGGTACGGATATCTCTCTCTTTTCCCCAACCGATTAGCATAAGATACGAACATATCCGGTTATGACATGATGTCGGCTCCTCTGAAGTTCAAACCATATGTTCCTGCGCCGCAAAGACAGCGAAAGAAGAATCGCCCGGCTCCTGCATCCCATGGGCATCGTAGAGATGTCACCTTACCGGAAGCTGGAGGTGAAGCTCAACCTTTACAATCCATGGCTGCAGGCTTCATGAATATGCAAGGTATGTAGTAGAAAGAATTTCCCACTAGAATCATGAAGTTGCTGCTGACATCCCAAAGACCAGGAGGATATGGCGACGCTCGATCTGGACTGCCTAGATTGGCCCGACGAGACGCAGTCCTTCTCACAGCCTATGCAGAGGTGCTACGCTTCCAAGGCGGATGGCAAAGAGATCGACGAAAATCTTAGAATTTCGTCAAACTGCATATCTTTTCTTGCACCAGTTGACTCGGAGTCAATCCAAGGGGACGCCCAAAATCAAGGCATGTACATTCAGATACAATACCCGAGACGCAAGACTCATAGGATATCGTTTAGATCCTACCCACAGCCTGAAGCGTCTTGATGATGACGTGCAGGCCAGAGACGAACCTGCAATTCTGATAGGCGACTCAGTTTGCCCAGCAGGGGTATCGGATCATAACATAGACGCTGTCGATGATGGTGCGGTACAGACAGTGCCGACCAGGGCCAAAACTGGTGTCTTCATGCAGTCGCAAGACCTCTTACGGCCCAGCACTGACCAGCGTAGAAGTCGTCGGGATTCCACTATTTCCTTGTCACCTCCGACCGCATCTGCTCCACCGCTCGCCAGTGCCGAAAGTCCCTTTTTGGACAGTCTGCTGGATGATGACGCGTGCTTTCAACGTTGGCTAGATGGCGGTCAACAGCAAAGCGGGGCACCGGTTTCCAAACGGACGAAGCGAGTACTGCATGATAGCCAGGTTAGCAATGGCAATGATCGGCGAGACCGGAAGCGACAGCGCTTGCTCTCCACTGCTGAACATGGCATGTATCAGCCAAGTGTCTGCGATGTTGCCTCGATAGTAGCCCACGATCCAGTTGATGCCCAAGACCGGTACCGTCGACTGTTACCAGTTCGTCGTATGAACAGCAACTACAGCAACAGTTGCGACGACGACCGACCGGCTGCGAAGGCGCTTACCCACGATCCTACGCAATGTTCCCATCTGGCCATGACTGAT
>KQ030615.1:40691-51877 GCA_000956045.1 Hirsutella minnesotensis 3608
CCAGGGCGTTGGGCCGCGGCAACGCTGCGCTGCCGGCTTTCCTACCCTAGGCTGCTCTCCAAGTTCTATCACGAAACAAGATTGCCCAAAATTTCCCGCTGACGGGTGAGGGCCACGAACGAAATGCGCCTTGAGCTGTCGAAATGCTGGATGAGCTGACTGGACGGCTGTTGCGGGGAGGATCTACCGGGACACTTGTACTGACATCTTGCGATGTACTTTAGTGGCGTCTACAGCAGAGACAACTGCCCGTGGACAGGTGTCGTTATGTGAAACCATGTGGCCTTTGCAAGGGAAACTGGTTCATCTTGTCAGGTAGCGGTCGGGAAAAGTTAGTTTAGCTCAGCACGTCCTGTGCTCCGATAGGAGACCTGAGCGACTGAAGTCGCTGGACGGAAAATACACACACACACACACACAGGAACGCCAGCATCTCTCCCCTGTAAAAAATCTTCCTTCCCTGCGACTGTTAGTGGAAGCGGGTCTTTTTGCAGGGCCACCCGGGTAATTTCTCGGCCTAGCCTAACAAGCGGGCACAAAGGATAATATTGAGAGTCCAGCTACCCTTTGGAAGAGAAAACCCCCGACAAGAAGCCCTCGCTGCGAGACGACGGCATCGAGCCTATGCCTCTCGCAGCAGCTTTTTCCTAGCACCGGCACCAGCAGCACGAGGTCTTCCGTATCGACCGTAACCATAGCACGCCCTATGGGACGGGTTTTCCTCGACGCCGCACGCGCTCAGCCCTTGGCTCAAGGGCATTTGCGCCTGTTGCGCGCGCGAGAGACTCTGTTGAGAGCAGGCTCTCTACAAGAAGTTCTTTGGCTGGGGAAGAGGAGGAGCGCGCCGTACGTAGTCATCGACTGCTGCGCACGTTCTTCAAGAGGGAATAACCTCTATAAAAAGAAGCTGCTACGGAGCCCCGACCACTTACTTCCCTTCATCCTCCTCCCCTGTATCACTTCACCCCGCCTTGATCCCGCTGACGGGAGACGGGCTCGAGATTTATGATGGTAGAAATGCTAGATAGTGCAGGCGCGCCCTGGCTTGGGCTCGACGGGCCTGGTCGGTCAAGCTGCCGCGTGTCTCTTAGACCCGCCTCCAGCAAGCGCGACACCTGTATATTAGTATGAGGATAGCTAGCCTAGCCCGTCCTTTGCCCTTCTTAGGGATTCCCGGACGTTAAATAGCAACAACAACAACAATAACAACGACAGGAACGCCAGCGTATTACGGTCGAGGAGGCATTTGACCGCAAGCAAGTCGCTACCTTTGTTGACATTGGATACACAGGGCGCCTTCGACACAGTCTTCCGCAACAGATTGATCCTTCGCTTACGGGAGCAAGGGTGGCCGCCGAACCTCGCGCGCTGGGTTGGCTCGTTTATGCAGGACAAATCGGCTCGCGTCCGCTACCAGGATATTGTGACGGTATTGTCGCCTCTCCAATGTGGTCTACCACAAGGATCGCCAGTCTCGCCAACCCTCTTCCTACTGTATACGGAACCTATCTACCGCCTGGGCCACTCGAAAGGGCGTTTCGGCTATGCGGACGACACCGCCATTCTCTGCCTCGGCGATACCCTGGACGAGACGTCCACCGAAGCATCTCAACACATACGCGAGCTCGTATCGTGGGGCGTCGCCAATGGAATAGCCTTCGATATCAAGGAGACAGAAATGATGCACTTCTCCCGCACAACTCCCAAGACAGCGCTGCCGGTGCTCCATAGCGAGGTCGAAAAACGACCAGACCAAGCGTTACGCTGGCTCGGCATCTGGCTCTACAGCACTCTGACATTCAAGTCTCACGTCGATAAATGGACGGCCAAGGCGCAAGCCGAGGCGCCAGCTGTGGCTACTACTACTATAGCGCTCGCCGTCGTTGTCCGAGCCCGCGATGACCTGTTGGAGCGCCTCGGTGCGCAATCATCACTCACGAGACCGTGTATAAACGGGGCGAGCATATTGGAGCTTATCCGCGAAACAAGTCGCGCGTTCATTCACGGTGTGAGAGCACGCCGCCATAACCCTCCCATATCCGCTGGCGTCGTCGGGCGACGGCGCGATGAATCTGCCGATGACAGAGAGTGGGCTTACCGGCTGAACCCCAAGGTGAAGGCGGCGTTTATGGCGGTGAGACCCTACTCGCTGGGCTGCACTTAGCCGTGGGCATCGGCATCCGCGCGCCGTATGTCGAACGACTTGTCGAGGCCGAAGCGGCTGATAACATCGAGGGCAAGGAACTGCACGCTGCCGCCGATGTCCATGGGCTCGACGTATGAGCTGGTGAAGAAGTAGCGGGGACGGATGAGGACGAGAGAGTCGGCGATGCGCCCGGCTATAGTGCTCTCGAGGTCGAGGTTTTCTCTGCCTGAGAACTGGACAACTCGACTTTGCTCAGAAAGGGAAACGCACCCTGCAGTTATCTGCTTCCTCCGCTGGTCGTACTTGTGATTGCCCATCTGGCTAAAGACGTCCCAGCGGTGCTCGAGGCGGCAGGCATTATAGTACAAGTCGGAACGGTTGTAGCCCGGCTTGGTGTTGACGTTGATCCAGCCGTCGGGAGATGAGGCGATGGAGGAGGGCCAGCTGTTGATCTTAGGAGCATGGCAGCGCGGGATTGCTCACTGTTTTCCTCCATTCACGAAATCGGATTTTGAGATATCGTCGAAACCAGATGCAGTTGTCGAGTCAGACTCACGTCGATGTGCTGTTAATGAGGCGCTAAAAGGTCATGCTTCGGCTACAGCAATGTCTATGTCTAGCGGCAACGTTGTCGCGCCCGTAATGGACTTCCCCCGTAATCCACGTCCTGCTAGGTACCGCGTTTCGTATGCTTTGTTTCCAATCAGTCCGACCCGATCATTTCCCCCTTGAGCTTGAATATTGTCTTTCTACTAGATTACTGCAGAATGGATCAAAGCTGCATCACCTGCGATGTCTGCTCAAAGGAGATTGCATCAATCGAAGATACATTAAGGCATCTGAAATTGCACCAGGTAAGGTGTTGATCAATTCATAGCGATTGCTCAGACTCACCAACATATACAGTCCCAAATGCTCGCGTTGATCAACAGACTAGATCTTCCCGGCTCTGCGAATCAAAACACTAAAGCCGGCCAGGGCGCCCTCGAAAATGCTAGTAATTGTGATGATTCGGAGAATTCTGATGCCTCTGGGAACTCTGATCACCCCGGGTACAATGACGTAAACCACAATTTTCGGGGCTGTCAGAAGCAATCTCCACCTCATATTCAAGCTAATCTTCAAGTGCGTCAAAAGCGGAGCAAAGACTTGAGATGCCCTCGCCAACAGTGTAAGCGAAAAAGATTCGTAAGAAAGCAAGAGCTCGTGCGACATTTTGCTACTCGTAGGTAACCCCCGCCTACTAATCGCTTGCTGACTGACTTGGAACAATGCATTTTCCTTTTAGATTACAAGATCGACGAAGTCTGTCCTTCCTGCTACACGGCATTCACGGAAGCAAGCAGATTCAGGTTTCACCAATGTGGTGCTTCGGACGAAGAGAAGAGGATCATACGGTCACAGTATGATGAGATGCGCAAGGACATCGAACTGCAGCTCGGATTGCAGAACCCTAAACAAACGACAAGGCAGCTTACACAGTCAATCGCACGTCAACAGCGAAGCAGCGAAGTCTCAAATGCTAGACTGTCTTTGGACGTGGGCGCTTTGGGCCGAGAAGCAGTCCCGCCACAAGCTGCAGCTGGTACTTGCGAGCAAAGCCCCTCTATTCTACCTCAACTTAAGGCTTCCAGCCAATCTACTGCTGATGGATCCTCTCGAACAGAATACCCTCAGCTATACACTCTGTTCGATGACTTCTGCACGGGTCAACAAGACCAATTCCTGGAAAATCAGTTACTATGGCACGCGTTCGACTCCAGCAATGCATTCCTCCCAGAAAGTCAAAACCCTGATACGTCAGCACTGTTAGCTTAGCCTGTCCTTTCAAAGCTTATGTGGCGACAGTCTGGCATCCGAAAGCTACCGCAAACCCCTTTGTTACCGATATTGCGAGACGTGGGTGCACTATCAATCTGAATATCTTTAGATGGGCTCAAACGAGGATAGGCGAGCTGGCTTACATGCCTCCTTCCTCCAAGCTGATGCTGACATCCTGCAACTTCCTTGTTTTTGAGAGATTGATATAAGGAATGTGCATTAAACCGTTCGACGCTGGCACTCCCTTCACGGAGCCTATGTGAGATCCATGGGCAAACTCCAACTGTGCCTCGGGCGTCCATATGTATATTACTGCTCTTGGATGTGGATCTTCTACGGTGGCGAGAGCGTAAAAATTACCTGCATCCGAGCCGAGAGTAAAGCAGAACGCTGGTTTACCCTCAATAAACGGCGCAAGAATGGATTGCAGCCGCTAGGACACGTCAGAAATGGATTGAGAAATAATTCACCGAACGCTTACCAAGTCTTGCATGAATATTGGCTTGAACAGGTTGATATCATCGCGGGAGACAGCCTTGTTGCCGAGTGTGATGGCCACTCTTCCAATCTCCGCGTTTGCCTGGTAGAAAACACCGTACTTCTCAAAGAATCCGGGCGCATCGTCCGCAGATATCACCGAGGATATCTGGGCCCTTTCGAAAAGCGAAGTATTTTCGAAGCCTGGCGGGGCCATGAGTTCGTCGGGCGCATTTTATGACGAGGTTAGGTTTCCCTGTGTCCGACGCGGGGCACCATATGCTCAATTACGTGACACCTGATTTGGCTTAGTTAGTCATACTTATCGCGTGCAATAAAACGAGAAATCGGCTTAGCGAGTCCTCAGTGGCGATTTGTCGATTCTATTTAGAGCTCGCAGTTTCCCGTTTTCTTAATTTTCAACCATTCATGCCTAACGATTGAGCTCTGGCGGCCGCAATAAATCGTCTGAGTAAGTTGGATAATCTTGAACTCGAACTTACGGCTAAACAATATAGAATCCCGCAGAAGCGTATTGCTTTCATGGCTGGTTCAGGGTGCGGAAATTGCACCGATGGCATTACTGCCACCGGCCAAATATGTGCCTCGTGCGGCAAGAAAAAATGAACAAGCCGGACACGTGCACAATTCTTGATAAGATTGCGATGAAAGACAGTCCAAGTCATGGAATGGTCTGACGCCCCTGGTTGGAAATACAAACACAAGATCTTATTGGCTGAATAATTTAGCAGACATTTGAGTGGACAGGCCGAGATGAGGGCGGAATTTGTGAAGGAAATCTCACATCAAATGTAGAATGAGCGGGTGCTTTACCATGGCTATTGAAGACCGCATTAATTGCCCCTCTCTCCACACCTCGCACATACTGTATGAAGTGACGCGTAGCATACCCATGTGTTTGTACCTGATTAGGTGCATCTGCACTTGCCTGACAGATGTGGGTAACAATGCACTCAGGTGCAATCGCACTCCCCGCTCCCCCGATTGCAATTACACCCTTTCATAGTATCGGATTTCGGCTCTAATTTAATCCGAATTTGTGAGGCTCATGCGCATATCTCCAACGATGGATTGCTTCTTTTCGACCTTACCATCGATATTTTTTCTCCTCACGGCGACGGCACGAGGCTTATATCATTTCGACATCGCTGTCTGGCGAATCAAAATGGAAGTCTACCAACAAGCCCAGGTATTCATAGAGAAGGATGGCGATCTCGAATTCGGCTTTACGAAACTCATTATTCGAGGACTGAATCACCAGTATTTCTACGCCATTACTAAAGATCGCATTGGTGCCTCTTCCTCAGTTGACTTGGATCGACTGCAGAAGATCCCAATCTCGATCGACAGCATTTGGCCACGTTTCTCGGTTCAATTCTCAAGAGCCCCTGAACCTTTGCCCTCTGAATGCTTCGTTAAGGAGCCAAATCTACTGGATTACGGCGATACCCCGGCGTCTCTACAACTTAGTAGTCATATTCTTCACGAAGTCGAAGTTTGTGAAATTCTGAAGAAAAATCCTCACCCGAACATTGCTACATACATGGGCTGTGTTGTGGCTGCCAATCGCATTCAAGGTCTCTGTTTCGTGAGATACAAAATGACTCTTGCTAAGAGATTGAGTCTCAATGCACCCTTCAACAAGGACCTTTGCCTTCAGGACATGGAACAAGGGATCCAGCATTTGCATTCGTTAGGCTTCGTCCACAATGATATCAACCCGATGAACGTCATGGTCGACGAGATGGATCGTGCCATCATTATCGATTTTGACTCCTGCCAACAAGTTGGTCACAAACTTGGCCTTAAGGCTGGTACACACGGTTGGTCTACGCAAGAATTAGAATACGCGAGGTTCGACAATGATTTTATTGGACTCTCAAGGCTCCGAGAGTATATGTATACATGATCAAACGCTGTTAACAGTCATCTATACTATTCAAAACCTTGAGCTGCTGGGGTTCTTGCAGACGTCATATCGCGATCGGGGATTAGCAAATGAAATTTAATTAATTTTAGATGGTCTAATCGTTACTAGGGAGCATCAAGGGGACCAAGACACACTGTAAGAGGCTGGCCTGGAGTGTGAGGGAAGAACCACGTGACTTTCATTCTTTTGTGAATAGTCTCACTTTATGAATATTGTGTAATTAGCTTAAGTCAGAGTTTTCCTTAGGAATCTCTTTCTTTCTTCGTGAACAATCACTTTGTCCAAGTTGCACCGATCTTGCTCGTGCCTCGGAACCGTCACATGGAGTTTGTTCAACAAGCAGGTGCCTATGCGTTGTCTATCTAGAGCTAAGGAGAAAAGAGAGCGGAACCCGAGGCGCAGCCTCGGGTGAGAGCTTATGTTCACCCATCACAGAATGTTCTCGCAGCACCGGCGCCGCTGCATAGGCCGTGACAGTAAGGCAGCAAGCTTCTGTTCTTATAGCTGCATGTATAGAGGAGAGAGGCCTCCATGGGGCTCAAAGAGTATTACATATGAGCTTAGGATCTGTTTCGTCAGACAAACTAGGTCACATCTTTGCAGCAGATGTGAGGTTATTTTGATCTGTGCTTCGAATGTGATCTGATCTTGTATGGAGCCTTCTGTGCTCCACCGGTATGTGACATGTATTACCAATCCTCAAGCCAAAAAGAGGGTAGGCGTTGGGCGTGCGCGTTCCGGTGTTTGACTTTGACATCTCAACTCAATCGCATGTTAGGGAAGACGCCTGGCAATAAAAGTGAATTTTAAAAAAGCTAAAACTAAAATGAGTTAATGCATAGAACCATGCAGCCTTGTATAAAGAAATCATAGCACGCTGTGTCTTGTCTGCCTTGACTGTAGTTGTCGCTTGGCACGCAGCAACACTCGCACATAGCAACGTCGCAGGCGGCGTGCGCTGCGTGAGCAAGAAAACATGCATACTTGCTCTGTGGCCAGTTTCATTGTCGAATAGTAATAAAAAAGGCTAAGGCATGACATACTGAAGGGAAAATGGTTAGTTGAACCATCAACCGGACCTGAAAACGAACGTACGCTACTGTCTCGGAGGGACATAATTGTCGGAGTACTTGCACCTCGTGCTGCCGCAGTCCCGCGCTTTGTAAGTGTAGCGGGATCCATCACTTCGACTGCCGGTGCGAAATTCGCAGAAGTTGACAAGGGGTCGGATCTCATCTGGAGACATCTTTTCAAGCTTCGTTGGTATGGCCTAGGCAAACAAGGAGAGAGAAGTGAAGGAATCGACCAAGGAGTATATGGTGTCTCGATGCCAATACAGTGGTATCCGAGGCTTGCTGAGCGCCGCTGATCCGGTCTGATATCAAAGACAGTGTGCGATGCAGTTAATAAATACCTCAATTCTTCTCTCACGTTCAAGTTGTGCAATGAGTGCGTTTGCACGCTCACAAATGAGATGGTTTGATGGTGCATTGCGCCAACCGAGATCGAAGGTCCTTTTCCACCATATTTCTGCTAACTACAACCTATATCGTATGTAGGGCATTGCTCCCTAGACGGTGCAAATGCACTGATGTAACTCCTAAGTGCGCTTGCGCAGAATTGTGATGGCGAATGGAAGAACCTCGATGTGCAATTACCACAGTGTAATTGCACCTCGAAGTTTTATATTTGCGACACGGGCTGGGTTGCTGCTCCATCTATCTCGGTGCAATTCAACCCTGAGTGACAGTTATTTCCCCCCTACACAAGATTGAAGGAAGCTTGTAGATTCGCCAACTGGCAACACATACATATCGGCCTACCAGACGCTGGTTTTTGCAATGATTGCAGTGGACTGCGTGTGTTCGATCGATGCAAATAAAAGGGACCTGGAGTGTTCCGCCTCTGTCAATCTCCTTTTGCCCTCTTTGCCATGCTTGGCAGCCTAATTCGCTCCTGCCCTCTGTATTATCGAATACCATATTTCAACATGAAGCACAGGATCACCACTGGTGAGGTCGTCGAGACGGGAGTTGTTTTCGTCGTGACGACGGTTTTCCTGGTCCTTTACCTGTATTGGATGATGAAGGTGAAACCCGGTCAGGTCTCGCGTTGGCGCAATTGGGCGATGCTCTTCGTCGTCTCCCTATTTTTAGGCAGTGGACTATTATTCGCCACGTTATTTGGCCTTGCCACAAGTGAGATTTTATCTAATATCTTGGCCTATCCTTTTTTTACTGCCTGGAAAGGAGCTTCTGTCTTATGTGTCGAAATTATTGAGGTAGCTCCCAGATCAGATAATTTTTGCCTGTACTAATGATACCTTGCAGCTCATTCAAGTTATCGATCCCTTGATCAACGCCATTTTTTCTCAGCCTTCACGGCCTGATTCTACTATCAAGGCGAGGATCGTCATTTTCGGACTAATACTGATCATCCATCTCCCTTTCATTGGTGTGACCGTTTGGCAACTGAACCAATCCGGCATCGAGTATTGGTGGGCTGCACCAATGGCCTCTCATTTGAGCGCCGTTGTTATGGTATTAATGGTCTGGGGTAAGATCAAACAATCTCGTCGTATTGGGCACACACGATCTCACGATTTTCCGTCGGAGCAACCACCGTCAAATCAAGGTTTGCCTTGGTTTGCGGCAACCAGTGGATTAGTATTCCTGGGATCGCTTGGATTGTTCTTATGTTTTGTAACTGGTCGATTGAAGCATCAGTTCGGGGGTCAGTGCGCCCTTTGTTTGTGACAGTCTTTATTCACACGCACCCAAATCTCAATTCGCACGCACCCCCCCACCTTCAGCCACAGCGCCTCCGAGATCGGAGCCCAATAAACCATTGGTGCGGATGTCTGACATTTCCAACTCCTTGGCGAGCAGGAGTCTAATTCGTTGCAACAGTAATGCTGTCGCCAACCGTATCTTTACCACCCTCGTTGGCAAGCCACGAGTCTGCTACTCCCAGATCTTGCGTCATTTCAGAAGAGTTACACCGTTCAGCTCGTTTGCTGCTGTCGTCCTGTGTCTTCGCCTGTCGGCGCGTAACTCGAGTGCTTCCTGACTCGACAACTTTACTCCGTTTCGGCCGACGTCGCGGTTTGTCTTGTGCGTCTGCTGCATCTTCTTCCTCCAGCGTTGCCCCCAGTTCGAATTGAGAGTAATTTCGACGCGCCGAGCGCTGGACGCCACTCCGTGTTGAGCCTTGAGGGGCTAGCTGCTTCTCTGGGATTGCGCGTTCGTTGCCAAATGGTTCGCCATTGCGTGGTCGACCCTTAGGTATCCCCATTGGAGGACGTCGTATTTGAAGGAGAGGATCATCAATGTCTCGTGATCGCTTGAGATGCCAGAATGGATCTAGGTCTTGCCTCTTGAGTGGTTCCTTTCGACGAGCTAGCTCCAAGAGCCTGTGAGCACAGGGTAGACCGTATTGAGCCCTCGTGGATCCTGAACATTGCGGCAGTGCCTTCTTAGAGACCCGGCTCGATTCCATAACTCGGTGCATCTCGTTTAGCTGGTCTAGCGCCCAACGAGTCACGTTTAGGGGGAGCTGGCCGAGCCATTCTCTAACTGGTTCCGAATAGTGGTATTAGCCTGTTGTATTTTATCTTTATACAGTTGACTCTTATCCGCCGAAAATCCTATTGTACAATTAGGGCTCAATTATAGAAGGATTACTGAACTGCTAGATTGGAATTTGTGGCAAGCATCTCCAACACAGGAGTTAAATGGATATATCTCCTTCGCTTCATAACTGGCGTTGACAAGTCGCAAGAATGCTGTCTGCGGGATCGTTGGCGAAGTCGGAGTTCTTGTGGCTATGCTGTGGCTGAATGTGGGGGGGTGCGTGCGAATTGAGATTTGGGTGCGTGTGAATAAAGACTGTCATACATAATGGTATGTGGAGGTGGATACCGTAACAATCGGTCGTGAGCGGATATGGTAGCAGAGAAGTTCTTCCTCGTCCTCGCGTTAGAAGAATATCGATAGCAAGGGCGTGTAGAACTCCGTAGGACGCAGCAGCGTTGCTTAAAGGTAAACGATGATCAATCTACTACGAGACTCGCAAAGGGGACAGGCTGGCCGCGGCAATCCGCGATACGGTTATGGAATCTTTCTTCGCCTTCGCCTGCGGTCCGCCACCGCCACCACCGTATAGCCGTATACGGAGGTTCGGGCCCATACTGTGTAGGCCAGTGTGAGCCATAGTTGACGTGCACAGAATCCCTAAGTCCGCTGAGAGGATATACGTCTCTGGCAACGCCGCAGCCACACACTCCCGACAGACCCACCGAGGCCAACGGCTGAAGCAGGAAGAAACTCGTTGCGGATGCCAGCATGCGTGTAAACCCCTCCGTCCATACATACATTAATGCCGGCGTGATTGAAGCCGATGCTGACTACATCGGCTTCGAGCCAACCTCACGCCCGCTGCTTCGGTGCAGCACGTCGCCCGTCGATTGTTGTTTGTACAAAACCCGTATTAATTACAGTACTGTACTCATTGCCTGAAATCTTGACTCATCGCCTGCAGCAGCAACGCTGCCATATACCTCTCGTCGGTCTGCACAATATCGCTGACTCCGGTGACAGGATCTTCATCCTCGACATAACACGCCTCCCAGGGACTCCGTGGTACGCTAGACATATCTGGAGGGAGTGCAAATTGTTGGAGGACTCCAGTGGGATCTGGAAGGTTCCATGGATATGGCGACTCCGTCGCCTGAGTCTATATAGACTCGGATCATCATCACATCTGTAGCTAGATAGACAAGCATCAATAGAT